>CM033473.1:295041438-295163044 GCA_019447015.1 Hymenochirus boettgeri
TTGTTGTAAGATTTCTACCAATATACTTGAAGATCATACCAAATAACTACATGCACATTCTACAATAACTCTATGACATTTCTACCAATAATACATGCATCTCCAATAACTACACTGCATTTACCTAATAACTCATTACACTATTTACCATAACTCATGCAATCTACCAATAACTACCTAGCATATCTTACCAATAACTACATGCAATCTACCAATTAACTACATCATCACCATCAACATTTACCAATAACTCGCTCATACCAATAACTATACATTCTACCAATAACTGCATTGCAATTCTCCCATAACTAACCAACTACATTCTACCCAATAACTTACAATGCATCTACCAATAAATAATACGGCAATTTCTACCAATACAGCTTACTACAGCATAACAATACATAGCATTTATACATTCTACTACTAAAACTACATAATTCTACCAATAACTACATGCATCTACCAATAACTACATGCATAATCTACCAATAAATGACATGCATACATAACCTACCATGACCTACATACATTCTACAATTAATACATGCAACTACCATAACAATATTCTACCATAAACACATGCAATCTTACCAATTAAAACTACATCATTCTCCATAAATACATGCACATTCTACCAAATACTACATGCATTCTACCAATAACTACATGCATTTACTACCAATTAAAACTACATGACATTTCTAACCAATAATCTACCATTACATTCTAACCATAACTACATGACAATTCTACCCAAAATACATTGCAATTCTACACAATAACTACATGCATTCTACCAATAACTACATGCAATCTTACCAATAACTACATACATTCTACCAATAACTACATGCAATCTATACCAATAACACAGATCTACCAATAACTACATGAACATTCTACCAATTACAAACTACATGCATTCTACCAATAAACTACATACCATACTACTACCATAACTACATGTCTACCATGACTACAATTACACAACTACATAATTCTACCCAATAACTACATGCATTCTACCAATAACACATGCATCTACCAAATAACCACATGCATCTACCAATAACTACATCATTCTTACCTACGTAATACATGACTACATGCTCTCCAATAACTAACTACATGCAATCTACCAATAACTACATACATTCTACCAATAACTACATGATATTCTACCTAATCTACAATCATTCACCAATAACTACATGCATTTACACAAAACTACATGATTCTACATAATACATGATCTACCAAAAACTACATGCATTCTACCAATACTACATGGCATTCTACCAAAACTACTATGCATTCTTAACCATAACTACATACATTCTACCAATACAATACATATACACATTCTCCAATAACTACTCATGTCATCTACCAATAAAATACATGCTATTCTACCAAAACTACATGCATACCATACTACAACATCTCTACCAATAACACTACATACATCTACCAATAACTACATACATTCTACCATAACTACATGAATTCTACAAAATAACAAACTACATTAACTACCAATAACTACATATAAAAACTACATGCACTATATACCATAATTAACCTACATGCATCCCACCAACAATAACTACATGCATCTAACCAATTACTACATGCATTCTCTACCAGATAAAATACATACATTCTACACATAACTACATAGCATTTTGTCTACCAAAACTACATGCATTCTAACAATAACTACATGATTTATTCTAACCAATAACTACATGCATTCTACCAATTAAACATACATGCTCCTCTACCAATTACTACATGTAATTCTACCAATATACATGTAATTTCTAGCCATTAACCAATACTACAGGCATTCTACCAATAACTACATGATTGACTACAATAAACTACATGCATTTCTCACCAATTACTACATTACATTCTACCATAACTACATGTAATTTAACAATAACTACAGCATATTTACCAATAACTACATGCATTACACCAATTACTACATGACACTTCTACAAGTTTGTAACTACATGCGAATTCTACCAATAACCACAGTATTCTACACAGAATAACTAATAGCATTCTACCATTATACATACATCAATCTACCTTACCACCAATTCTACTACATGCATTCTCCACCAATTACTAAATGCATTCTACCCATTACTACATAATTCTACATACATGCTATACTAATAAAATACATGGATTTTCTACCAATAACTTACATGTACCACGCATTCTACCAAAAACGTACATGTATTTACAATAACTACAATTTACCAATAAACTACATGCATTCTACCATAATACTACTACATTCTATCTACCAATATTACTATGTTATTCTAACCAATAAACTACCCACGCTTCTAGCCAAAATCTATACCAGAAATTCTACCAATAACTACATTGCATTCTACCAATTAACTACCATGCAATCCCATAACTACATACATTTACCATAAACTACATACATTCCTACAATAAATACATAAATTTAACAATACATTACTGCATTCTACCAATAACTAACAATGATTCCACCCAATTACTACATGCATTTCAACCAATTACTACATGCAATTTATACCAATAACTACATACATTCTACCAATAACTACATGTTATTACTACACATAACTACATGCATTCTACCCATTACTACATGCATTCCACCAAACTACATGCATTCACCAAACCATGCATTCTACCAATAAATACATACATTCCACATCTCCATAAATACATGAATCTACCATAAACTACATGATTCTACCAATAACGACATGAATTCACCAATAACTACAATGTATTCTACCACTTTACAGAATTCTACCAATAACTACATGCAATCTACCAATAACTACATGCATTCTACCAATAATAAATACATCAGCTACATACATTCTACAATAAACTACATGCATTTCCCAATAACAATACATCTAATCTACCAATAAAATATACATGCCTATTATACCAAAATAACTACATGCAATCTACCAATAACTACATGAATTCCACCAATTACTACATGCATTCTATCAATAACTATATTTATTCTTGTTAAAGGGTATGTCCACTTTTCTAAAAAAAACCTTTTTTTTATTGTGTTAAGGCATGGAAGCAAGCAGAAGCACGCCGATGGGAAAAATGTGGTAAAGTTAATTTGGTTATGGCAGCATTGATAAGTTAAAACATGTGAGGTCAAGGTTTGGGGGGCTCTTAACACATTATAAAGAGTTTTTTGGGGGGTGGACATACCCTTTAATAACTACACAGATTCCCCAGTTCCCCATTATCTCAGTAACCACAGGGATCATATCAAAAATGTTAACATTAATGACTATATATATTCTATAAATATCTACCTGTATTATATAAATAACTATAATCTTTTCATTATTAACTGTTAGTATTCTATTAATAACTATAAACTTTCTATTATTCTATTAATAACTACAATCATTCAATTATTAACTGCAGGATTCTTTTTAATAATTCGTTCCTAGTCGGAAGATTGCTATTTTATTAATAACTACAATCATTCCATTAATAACTACAATCATTCTATTGAAACTACAATTCATCTATATTAAATACAATATCTATTAATAGCCACAATCATTCTATTAATAACTGCAAAAATTCTATTATTAAATACAATTATTCTATTAATAACTACAATCATTCTATTAATAACTACAATCATTATATTAATAACTGCAATAATTCTATTATTAACTACAATCATTCTATTAATAAACACAATCATTATATTAATAACTGCAATCATTCTATTAATAACTGCAATAATTCTATTAACTACAATTATTCTATTAATAACTACAATCATTCTATTAATGACACAATCATTATATTTTTACTACCATAATTCCAATATTAACTACAATCATTCTATTAATAACTGCAATAATTATATTATTAACTACAATTATTCTATTATTAACTACAATTATTCTATTAATAACTACAATTATTCTATTAATAACCACAATCATTCTATTAATAACTGCAATAATTCTATTATTAACTACAATTATTCTATTGAATAATACAATCATTACATTATAACTACAATCATTCTATTTATAACTACAATCATATTTTTAACTGCCAGTATTTCAATAATAACTACAATCATTCTATTAATAACTACCAATATTCCAATAATAACTACAATCATTCTATTAATAACTACAATCATTCTATTAATAACTGCAATCATTATATTTTTTACTACCAGTATTCCAATAATAACTACAATCATTCTATTAATAACTACCAGTATTCCAATAATAACTACAATCATTCTATTAATAACTACCAGTATTCCAATAATAACTACAATCATTCTATTATTAACTACAATCATTCTATTATTAACTACAATCATTCTATTAATAGCCACAATCATTCTATAAAATGCATGCATTATTAATACATAATATTCTATATTAATAACTGCAATAATTCTATTAATACTACAATCATTCTTAAAAATTAGCAATCATTATATTAATAACTGCAATAATTCTATTATAACTACAATCATTCTATTAATTCTAGTAATAAATACCAATTCATTATATTAATAACTGCAATCATTCTTCTTAATAACTGCAACTTAAAAATTATCTTATTAACTACAATTTTATAAACTACAATTAATTCATTCTATTAATGACTACAATCCATTATATTTTACTACCATAATTCCATATTTAACTACAAATTCATTAATAACGGCCATAATTATATTAAACACAAAGTCTATTATTAACTGCAATATTCTATTAATAACTACAATTATTCTATTAAATAACCACAATCATTCATTAATAACTGCAATTAATTCTATTATCAACACAATAGCTGACTAAATTATTTAATCATTAATCATTGATCTATAACTACAATCATCAAAACTGACAAGCATATAACGCCCAGATCAATAATAACTACACCTATAATAAACTACCAATTCCAAATAACTACAATCATTCATAGGAATAACTACAATCTATCTGCATAATAACTAAGCAATCATCAATCATTCTATTAACGACCAGTATTCCCAATAGAACTACACATCATTCTATTAATAACTACCAGTATTCCATAATAACTACAATTCTTCTATTAATAGAATGCATGTAGTTATTGGTAGAATGCATGTAGTTATTGGTAGAATGTATGTAGTTATTGGTAGAATGCATGTAGTTATTGGTGGAATGTATGTAGTTATTGGTAGAATGTATGTAGTTATTGGTAGATTGCATTTTATTTTTGGTAGAATCCACATGTGTGCACGACTTCTGCACCGTGTGTTTTAGAATCGCACTTTAATTATAGTCTATGGGAATGGAAAAAAAAACAGTGGACAAACTTATTTTGTGCGTTTTCCTTGGTATTTCCTGTTAATCTTCCAAAAAAACTGTACACAAACACAAATGGACCAGAAACACGGAAACGAACAGAGAACATAGAAAATGGCATGTCTGTTAACCCACAAATGGACGGGAACGCAGACACATGCATTGTCCAAAACGCACACCCCATAGTGAGACCGAACACTTAGTTGTAAGTAGCACATTGTCTTCCTCTTTGTGGGATAGAGCAATCAGGAAAACACTCAGACATCTGTCCATATAACCTGCACCTGTGCGGTAATTGCCATAATCTGTTACGTTACTTTATATCTTCTGACCTCAGTCCCCAGTCAGGAATCCATTACTGAGCCCGATCTGTGCATTAGTTTATCTGCACTGTCCTGTCTTCGCCTTAGGGAAGGAGAGTCAATCAGTGGTAAGTTTTATAAATCTTTTGTCTTAAAGTGACGTCCAGAAGGGGACCTTACCAATCCACTTAGTAGCTTCTTTGTATATTGGATAAGTGACCTAGATGGCTGCAGCTCAGATTAAATGATAAACTAATTGCCCAGAAGGACAATATTAATGTATCAGGAGAACAATAAGATGACTTCAGTCTGAAACATTTATTTAAAGGACACAAAAGCCTCAATTTAATTTGTATCGATTTTTCCGGTTTACCGTCCCGTCACCGGAGAAATTAAAATAAATAAAAAGATCTTAAAGAATCTTGATTATTGGTGATTCTACAACAAACCACACACCTTACAATGGGATTGTACAAGTATAAAATACAACCATTGCCACAGTTCTGTAATACAAATCAATCGGTCCCAGACTACAGCTGGGTACACACAGTGACGATAAAGTTACTGTGTGTAACTTTGTTTTCCGAACGAGCACACTAGTCTCCCTATAGAGGAGTCTGCCGCGGCCGAGGGAAACACACAGCCCCGAGTGATCTCCCTATGATGTTCATAGAACACTCGGGACTGTGTGTATGCAGATCTTTGTAAGATCCTGTCTGTCATCTTTCACTGATCTGTACTGTGTGTACCCATCTTAATCATATTCAGTCGGATTTACCCTCAGGTTGCAGTGGTAAGGTCATTAGGTGATTGTACAATCAAGTTGGTAGGATCATCCTAATCCTTTTATTTGGGACTCCAGTATGTCATCTGCAGAGCTCAAAGATTATGGACAAGAAAATCTACAAAATCCCAATCCCATTCATGAACCCGTCTCCGGTTGTATCGGGGAAACGATCGGTAAGTTTATTGCTTGCACCGGGCTAACTCTAAAAATATTCGGAAATGGCTCAAGCAATGCAAAATGAGTCGAAAACCCATGCTAACCCAAACATACACCCCCTCAGCATTGGATATTGTATCTGCCTGGATGTTCTTTTTATTCATTAACATGATTCCATTGTCACTTTGCTTCCATCTGGATGTCAGTTTTCTGTTCTTAATAAAGATTCCGCGCACCTGACAGGTGGAAAATAAACAAGATATTTTTAAATCAAAATGAAAACATTCAAGATGTTTAATGCTTCACCCCGTCTGTGCCCATCTGTGCCGCAGATCATCATATCCGCAAGGTGTGTGGCACATTACGGTAGAATTACTGACGGCTCAAAACATTCTCCAAGCATCAATGTTTACATCAATGTTTACAGTCAAAAATATTTCTATTAATAGTGTATTACAGATCGTTATGAAAAACCACGGGCGAGAATTACAACGCCGCGTCCAAATATAAATAGGGAACTTTAAACAAGCTTCAATTTTAGGAAATCGCTGAAAGAGTCTTTTCTCCCTCAAATTTCATTGTTTCATTTGTCTTTCCTTTCTCTGTTAAAACTGGAAATTAGAAGAATAAAAAAAGAATAAAAAAAAAAAAGGGTCCTCCGTCTAAATACACCCCTCCATAGAGATGGACGAACTTCCAAACATCGGCCCCTTTTCGAACTTTCGAACTATATGAAAAGTTTGAAAGTCCAAAAACGGACCCATTAAAGTCAATGGGAGTCAAATAGTTCGAAAAGTTCAAATGAAATACAATTAAAATGTCAATGGTAACTTAATGTAAATGGCTGTGGGACCTGGGACATGGTCTGGGTAACATGTTCCAATATCCAGGACATTCGAAAAATCTATTTTACTCTCACTCGCACTATTTTCGAGCTCCCATGTTCGATTTTGGATGATTATCCCATAAACGATTCGAACATTCGATAATTATACCATAAACGATTCGAAGATCGTTCGATTTTCTAATTCTATAATTATTGAAAGTTTGAAAGTCCGAGAAATCCGGGTCTGGGATATTTCGAGAAGTCCGAGTCTTGATAACTTTGGCTCGAACTCGGGTTCGAGTTCTAGTCCATCTATACTAAATACATCCCTCCATTTCAATACAATATATCCCTCCTTCCAAATATATCCCTCCTTCCAAATATATCCCTCCTTCTAAATATATCCTCCTTCTAAATATATCCCTCCTTCTAAATATATCCCTCCTTGTAAATATATCCTCCTTCTAAATACTTCTAAATATTTCCCTCCTTCTAAATATATCCTCCTTCTAAATACAATATATCACGCCTTCCAAATATATCCTCCTTCTAAATATACCCTCCTTCTAAATATAATATCCTCCTTCCAATATATCCTCCTTCTAATATATCCCTCCTTCTAAATATATCCCTCCTTCTAAATACAATATATCCCTCCTTCTAAATTATCCTCCTTCTAAATATACCCTCCTTCAAATAATATCCTCCTTCTAAATACAATATATCCCTCCTTCCAAATATACCCTCCTCCTAAATATATCCCTCCTTCTAAATATCCCTCCTTCTAAATCAATATATCCCTCCTTCTAAATATACCCTCCTTCTAAATAATCCCTCCTTCTAAATATTCCTCCTTCTAAATTATCCTCCTTCTAAATATATCCCTCCTTCTAAATATACCCTCCTTCTAATTATAAATATATCCCTCCTTCCAAATATATCCCTCCTTCTAAATATCCCTCCTTCTAATATATCCTCTTCTAAAATATCCTCCTTCTAAATATATCCCTCCTTCTAAATATATCCCTCCTTCTAAATATACCCTCCTTCTAATTATAAATATACCCTCCTTCCAAATATATCCCTCCTTCTAATATAAATATATCCCTCCTTCTAAATATATCCCTCCTTCTAAATATATCCTCCTTCTAACTATATCCTCCTTCTAATATATCCCTCCTTCTAAATATATCCTCCTTCTAAATATATCCCCTCCTTCTAAATTATCTCCTTCCAAATATATCCCTCCTTCTAAATATTCCTTTCAAATATATCCCTCCTTCTAAATATCTTCCATCTAAATATATCACTCCTTCCAAATATATCCTCCTTCTAAATAATCCCTCCTTCTAAATATACCCTCCTTCAAAATATATCCCCCTTCTAAATATATCCCTCCTTCTAAATATATCATCCTCCTCTAAATATATCCTCCTTCTAATATACCCCTCCTTCTAATTATAAATATATCCCTCCTTCCAAATATATCCCTCCTTCTAAATAAAAATATCCCTCCTTCTAAATATATCCTCCTTCTAAATATATCCTCCTTCTAAATATAACCAGCCTTCTAAATATATCCTCCTTCTAAAATATATCCTCCTTCTAAATATATCCCTCCTCAATATACCCTCCTTCTAATATATCCTCCATCTAATATGTCACTCCTTCCAATATATCCCTCCTTCTAAATATATCACTACTTCCAATAAATTCTTCTCTCCCTCCCTTCTAAATATATTTCTCTACCTCCTTCTATAATTATTCCTCCTTCTAAATATCCCCCTTCTCTAACTCTATTCTCATACACTACTTCATAATCCATCCTTCTAAATATATCACTCCTTCAAAATATATCCTCCTTCTAAATACATATATCCTCCTTCTAAATATATCCTCCTTCTAAATATACCCTCCTTCTAAATTCCTCCTTCTAAATATATCCTCCTTCTAAATACATATATCTCCTTCCAAATATATCCCTCCTTCCAAATATATCCTCCTTCCCTAAATATATCCCTCCTTCTAAATATCTCCTCCTTCTAATACATTCCCCTCCTTCAAATCATAATTATGATTTGGAAAGGAGGGGATATATTTAGAAGGAAGATATATTTGGAAGGAGGGATATATTTAGAAGGAGGATATATTTGGAAGGAGGGATATATTTAGAAGGGATATATGTATTTAGAAGGAGGATATATATTAGAAGGAGGAATTTAGAAGGAGGATATATTTGAAGGAGGATTATATTTAGAAGGAGGATATATTGTATTTAGAAGGAGGATATATATTTGAAGGAGTGAATATTTAGAAGGATGGATTATGATAGGTATGGAAGATATAGATTGAGAAGGGGGATATTTAGAAGGAGGAATATTATAGAAGGAGGTAGAGAAATATATTTAGAAGGGAGGGAGAGAAGAATTTATTGGAAGTAGTGATATATTTAGAAGGAGGGATATATTGGAAGGAGTGACATATTAGAAGGAGGATATATTTAGAAGGAGGGATATATTGAAGGAGGGATATATTTAGAAGGAGGGATTTATTTTAGAAGGAGGATATATTTAGAAGGAGGGATTATTTAGAAGGAGGATATATTTAGAAGGAGGATATATTTAGAAGGAGGGATATTTTATTTAGAAGGGGGATTATTTTGGAAGGAGGGATATATTTATAATTAGAAGGAGGGGTAATTAGAAGGAGGATATATTTAGAAGAGGATGATATATTTAGAAGGAGGGATATATTTAGAAGGAGGGTATATTTAGAAGGAGGGATATATATTAGAAGGAGGATATATTTGGAAGGAGTGATATATTTAGAAGGAGGGTATATTTAGAAGGAGGGATATATTTTGAAGAGGAATATTTAGAAGGAGGGATATTTTAGAAGGGATAATTTAGAAGGAGGGGATATATTTAGAAGGAGGATATATTTAGAAGGAGGGATATATTAGAAGGAGGATATAGTTAGAAGGAGGATATATTTAGAAGGAGGGATATATTTAGAAGGAGGGATATATTTATATTAGAAGGAGGGATATATTTGGAAGGAGGGTATATTTATAATTAGAAGGAGGGTATATTTAGAAGGAGGGATATATTTAGAAGGAGGGATATATTTAGAAGGGAGGATATATTTAGAAGAGGATATATTAGAAGGAGGATATATTTAGAAGGAGGGATATATTGGAAGGAGGGATATATTTATAATTAGAAGGAGGGTATATTTAGAAGGAGGGATATATTTAGAAGGAGGATAATTTAGAAGGAGGATATATTTAGAAGGAGGGATTATTTAGAAGGAGGGTATATTGGAAGGAGGGATATATTGTATTTAGAAGGAGGGATATTTAGAAGGAGGGATATATTTAGGAGGAGGGTATATTTGGAAGGAGGGATATATTGTATTTAGAAGGAGGATATTATTTGAAGGAGGGTATATTTAGAAGGAGGATATATTTAGAAGGAGGGATATATTGTATTTAGAAGGAGGGATATATTTAGAAGGAGGGATATATTGAAGGAGGATATATTTGGAAGGAGGATATTGTGCTGGTTACCAGATAGGTAGGATGTAAGGGTAGATTTATCATATTTAGATATATAGATATCATATACTGTGCTGGTTACCAGATAGATAGGATGTAAGGGTAGATTTATCATATATAGATATATAGATACTATATACTGTGCTGGTTACCAGATAGGTAGGATATAAGGGTAGATTTATCATATATAGATATATAGATACCATATACTGTGCTGGTTACCGGATAGGTAGGATGTAAGGGTAGATTTATCATATATAGATATATAGATACCATATACTGTGCTGGTTACCAGATAGGTAGGATGTAAGGGTAGATTTATCATATATAGATATATAGATACCATATACTGTGCTGGTTACCAGACAGGTAGGATGTAAGGGTAGATTTATCATATATAGATAATAGTACCATTTATTACTGTGTGTGGTTACCAGACTAAGGTAGGATATGTAAGGATTAGATTTATCATATTTAGATATTAGATATCATAGCGTGATGGGTTACCGGAATAGGTAGGATGTAAGGGTAGATTTATATATAAGATATATAGAATCATATACGTGCTTGGTTACCAGATAGGATAGGATTGTAAGGGGGTAGAGAATTTATTCAGATTAGATATAATAGATATAATAGCTGGCATGGTTAACAATAGGATAGGAACTTAAAGGGTAGAATTTATCATATATAGATATATAGACTCATGTTACCACCTTAGTAGTGTCGGTATGGTATACTTCCTAGGATTTAGGATAGAGATGTAAGAGGTAGGATTATTAACTGATGGATTGATATGGAAGATACCATTAAGGTTATGGTGGTTACAGAGTAGGTAGGAATATTAGTGATAAGGGTTTTTCATCAAGGATATGGATAGATACCATATACTGATAAGCTGGATTACAGAGGAGGGATTAAGGGGATTTATCAATGTATAGATCCATATACGTGCTACGATATATAGGATATATAGATACCATATACTGTTGTGGTTACCGGATAGGTAGGATATGTAAGGGTTAGATTATCATATATAGATATATTAGATACCTATTACTGTGCTGGTTACCGATAGGTGGATTTTGTAGGGTACTGATTTCATATATAGATATTATTAGATACCATATATGTGCTGGTTACCAGACAGGTAGGATCTGTAAGGTATTAAGATTTATCATATATAGATATATAGATACCATATACTGTGTTGGTTACCAGATAGGTAGGATGTAAGGGTAGAGTTATCATATATAGATATATAGATACCATATACTGTGCTGGTTACCAGATAGGTAGGATATAAGGGTAGATCTAAACCTGCTAATAGAGATTTCTTGACGTAGAGAGAGGGGAATAGAATTCCAGAGGATGGGAGCCACAAGAGAGAAAGGTTTAAGGCGAGAGGAAACAGTACAAGTGGGGGGTTTGTACAGGAGCTGGTTCTGCGATGAGTGGAGGGTACGGGCAGGAACATATGGGGACACTAGAGAGGAAATATAAGGAGGAGCAGCAGAGCGAAGGGATTTAAATGTTAGGAGAAGGATTTTGTATATAATGCACGGTTTAATGGGGAGCTAGGTTGTTGTCTGGTACAGAGGAGATTTGGGAGAGGGAAACAATACGTGTAGCAGAGTTTAGTATGGACTGAAGGGGAGAGAGGTGGGAAGCAGGAAGACCAGAAAGTAGCAGGTTGTAATAGTCCAGGCTCGACAGCATGAGAGCATGCATAAGCATAGCGGTGGTTGGGAGAGAAAGGAACCTGCAGATTTTGGCAATATTGCGAAGGAAGAAGAGGCAGGTTTTTGCAACATAGTTAATGTGGTTAGAAAAGGAGAGAGAGAAGTCAATATTTACCCCTAGGCAGCAAGCAGATTGGATAGGGGAAATGGGGGTAAAGATGGGACAGAGATGGGGAAAGATGTGACAGGACCAGGTTTAGGTGCGAAAATGATCAGTTCAGTTTTAGAAAGGTTTAATTAGAGGTAGCGTTGGGACATCCAGGAGGAGATGGCAAGGAGGCAGTCGGAGACACGTGATTGGATGTCAGGAGTTAGCGTAGGGGTAGACAAGTAGATTTGTGTATCATCTGCATATAAATGATACTTGAAGCTAAAAGAGCTAATGAATTCTCCCAAGGAAATAGTGTAGAGGGAGAACAATAAGGGTCCAAGAACAGACCCTGCGGGACCCCCACACCAAGAGGAATCGGAGAAGAGGCATTGCTAGCATAAGATGCAGAGTAAGTTCTGTCAGAGAGAAAGGATAGAAACCAGGATGCCACTTCATTCCGAATGCCCAAAGAGTGAAGTATCTGCATTAGGAGGGAATGATCGACTGTGTGGAAAGTAGAGGAGAGGTCAAGGAGGATAAGAATAGAAAAGTGACCATTGGGCTTTGCAACCTGCAGATCATTTATAACCTTACACAGAGCCGTCTCGGTGGAATGTGCAGGACGGAATCCAGATTGCAAAGGATCCAATAGGTTAGTTAGCGATACGGGAGAAGACAGATCGTTCTAGCAGTTTAGGGGCTATCGGTAAGAGAGAGACAGGGCGGTAATTGGCTAAATAATAGGGATCCAGTGAGGGATTTTTTAGTATGGGCATGCTTAAAGATGGAAGGGAAAATTCTAAATGTAAGGGAGGCATTGAATATGTGGGCGAGTATAGGGGTAAGCACATGATTACAGTGCTTCAGTAATACAGAGGGCATTGGACCAAGAGGACAGGTCATGAGCGGACATGATAGAAGCAGACGAGAGACTTAGAATAGCTGACGGGGGAGAGGGCAACATAATCTGAGAGTCATCCCAAGGAGTAGATATCTGCACATGGATGGACTCCACTTTATTCTGAAAGTAATGCGCAAAGTCCTGGGGAGAGTGCGGAGAAAGGAGAGGGTCAGGGGGAGAGGGGCACAGAATGGAGTTGAAGATGGAGAACAGGCAACGTGGGTTTGATTTGTTGTTATTTATAAGTTTACGGTAATAGTTCTGTTTTGCCATCAGGAGCCCAAAGCCGAGACATTGCAGCATGAACTTGTAATGGAGAAAGTCATCCTTTGTACGGGACTTTCTCCATGCACGTTCAGCAGCACATGCGCACCTACGAATAAAACGGGAAGTGGGGAAGAGCCACGGATGAGGATTAGAGGTTCCTTGACTGCGGGAATGCAAGGGGGCAAAAGAGTCTATCGTGTTAGTCAGGATAGAATAATAGGAATTAGCAAGCGAGTCTGGGTCATCAACTGTCAAGAGGGAGGAGAGACTAGAGGACAGGGATGAGGCGAGTGCCGGGTGATCTACGGATCTAGTATTACGGAAAGGCACACAAGATGGAGGGACAGGAGGAAGAAGAGGGTGTTGAGCCTGGAACATGATAAGATGATGGTCAGAAAGCAGGAAGGGGTTAGATTGAAAAGACAAGACAGAGAGGTTTTTAGTGAACACTATGTCCAGGAAGTGGCCATCCTTATGAGTACTAGTGTTAGTCCATTGCTGGAGATCGAACGAGGAGGTTAAGTGTAGAAAGCGAGATGACCAGGAGAGGGAGGAGTCATCAATGTGACAGTTAAAGTTCCCCAGAATCAGAACAGGGCAGTCAGCAGAGAGGAAGAAAGTTGGAATAGAAATGCAGTCAGAGACGTTGTAGACGGCCGTCTGTACACCACAGCTACTTGTAGGGACAAGGGGTGTGAGAGCTGAATTGAACGAGCCTCAATAGATGCGAATGAAAGGTCAGGTGGGGAGGTAATGTTAGGAGGGGGAAAGTAAAAGGCCAGCACCCACACCACGATATATCCTCTAAATATATCCTCTATATATATCCTCTAAATATATCCTCTATATATATCCTCCTTCTAAATATGGTACCCTACTGTAGTACTGCCTGCAAGCTTTTACCAAGTTTACCAAGTGTGTGTAAAACAACAGACTTTTAATGGCTGCATGGGTTATGGAACAGTGGCACTCTAGGTTGCCGCAATGTAATTTAGTATGTCAATTGACCCAGCTTTTTGTGACAATTTTAACCCAAACCACGTAGCTGGCATTAAAGATTTGTATTGAGTAGCAAGACAATGCTTTTTACCGAGAAGTTTAACACAATAGCAGCTCTCACTAAATTGTGATTGTGTTTTTTAACCCGCCCCCTTAGCCACTGGATAGAGCATGCTCAGTAAGTGAGTTCAGTGGCTAAAACTTTCCCCTGTGTTTTTCACACATTCCAAAGCTGAGTATATATGACAGCCTGGTAGGGGAACCTGGTTAAGAAAAAAAGGGGGAAATGGTGAAACGGGTGTTTAAAGACTAATGTTTGTAATTACATGAATGAATATAAACTCTGCGTTAAAGTGAAACTGTCCAGTGATAAACCACTTTCGAATTTACAGGGTTATTCAATAAAAGTTCTTATCGTTAAAAAAGGTGCTTATTTTGCCCCAACCAATCAGATGTTAGTTTTCAAATGTTAAATAATATCTGATTGGTTGGGGCAAAATTAGCACAATTTATAACGATAAGAGTTTTAATTGAATCTCTCTGATTGTGTTTCGGACGTATTACGGACTGGCGTGTTCTGCAATAACTATTTTGATCCTTTCTACCAGATTATTTATGTTTGGAATTTGTAACGTGATTTTCTGATCCAGACGCCTGGAGATGTGTTGATTTGTGTGTCTGTAGCTCGGTGATGCAATGGACGAGATCATTAGTCAGGTCGGAGGCTTCTAGGCGTAAATAAAAATATTTGTAATGCTTCACAACCCACGGTGTGGTTCCTACATAATGACATCATCGTTCTGCTCTTTCTTACAGGCTATAAACAGAAATATCCAGCCAACAGGGACTGAGAAACAATCCGTTTCATAGATTCCTTCATTTGGAACAGCTATTAGGACAAAGTGATAACATTCTATTCCTTCTTATTATTATTATTAGATGTGCAAACGCTTTGTGATAAAAATAACAGGGGCATCGGCACAGGGAGCTAAATGTGAGCAGTCGCTATGAGCAAAAAATATATAATAGAGAGTTGTGATATCTTTATGGTCATTAGAATTACATTGTACATTCCCGCATTGTGCTAATCCTGTTACCTCTGTTAGTATATGGCAGGGGGGTGGATGGTAAGCATTGTGCCAAATGTATGCAGATACACTGTGCTCCAAAATAATAGGTATGCAGATACACTGTGCTACAAAGTCATAGGTATGCAGATACACTGTGCTACAAAATAATAGGTATGCAGATACACTGTGCTACAAAGTCCTAGGTATGCAGATACACTGTGCTACAAAGTCATAGGTATGCAGATACACTGTGCTACAAAGTCATAGGTATGCAGATACACGGTGCTACAAAGTAATAGGTATGCAGATACACTGTGCTACAAAGTAATATTTACATTTAGCACGTGTATCTGCCATTCATATTACTTTTTATCAGTGTATCTGCATACCTGTTACTTTGTAGCACAGTGCATCTGTATACCTATTACTTTGTAGCACAGTGTATCTGCAGATACCTATAACTTTGAGCACAGTTATCTGCATACTATTACTTTGTAGCGCAGTTATATGCATACATTACTTTGTAGCACAGTGTATCTTGCATACCTATTACACTGTGCACAAGTATCAGCTGCTACCTTTTACTTTACTTTGGTAGCACAGTGTATCTGCATACCTATGACTTTGTAGCAACCAGTTTATATATAGATTATCATTAAAGGGTTAATGTCACATGTAATAGGGGCGAGGATACTGCATGTGACGGGTTAATGTCACATGGTAAATAGTGCGGATACTGCATGTATAGGGTTTAGTTTAATGTCATATGGTAATAGGGGGAATGATGTGAAGGGTAATGTCAGATGGGGGTAATAGTGGGATCTGCTTGTGAAGGGTTAATTTCACATGTAAATAGTGGGATTACTGCATTGAAGGGTTAATGTACAGGGTAGGTTAATAGTGGGATGGATACTGCATGCGAAGGTAATTGTCACTGGTTTTATAGTCGTACTGCATGCAAAGGGTTAATGTCACATGGTTATAGTGGGATTACTGCTGTATAGGGTAATGTCACAAGGCATATTTGGGATCTGCATTGGCAAGAGTTTTATGTCAATGATAATCGTGGGATACTGCATGTGAAGGGTTAATGTCACAGGTAATGTGGGGGGATTACTGCATGTGAAGGGTTAATGTACCATGGTAATAGTGGGATACGCAGGTGGAAGGGTTGTAATGCACATGGTTAATAGTGGGAGTATGCATGTGAAGGAGTTAAGTCACGTGGTTAATATGGGATACAGCATGTATTAGGGTAATATAAATGGTAATAGTGGGAAACTGCATGTGAAGGGTTATTCACGTGTGTGTCTGGTAAATAGTTGATACTGCTTGTATAGGTTAATATTCACATGGTAATAGTGGGTTACGCATGTGAAGGGTTAATGTCACGTGGTAATAGTGGGATATGCATGTATAGGGTTAAATATTCACATTGGGTAATAGTGGGTGATACTGCATGTGAAGGGTTAATGTCACTATGGTTAATAGGGGGATATGCATGTATAGGGTTAATATAAACATGGGGATATAATAGTGGATACGACATGTGAAAGGGTTGTTGATGTCCGTCGGTAATAGTGGGAGACTGCATGTGAAGGGTTTAATGTCACATGGCAATAGTGGGGTTACGGCATATGTATAGGGTTAATGTCAAAATTGGTATAATAGGTAGGATACTGCATGTGAATGTTAATGTCAAGGAATAGTGGGGAACTGCCAGGTGAAGGGTTAATGTTCCACATGGAATAGTTAGGATGACTGCATGTGAAGGGTTAATGTCACATGGTAATAGTGGTTACTGCATGTGAAGGGTTATGTCACATCGGGTAATAGTGGGTACTGATGTGAATGGTTAATGTCACATGGTTAATAGTAGGATACTGATGTGAAGGGTAATGTCCATGTAATCGTGGGAACGCATGTGTGAGGGTAAGTCAAATGGTAATTAGGGGGGATACTGCATGTGATATGGGTATTGTACATGTGTAAATAGTGGGATTACTGCATGTGAAGGTTTTAAGGCACATGGTAATAGTGGAATACGCATGTGAAGGGTTAATGTCACTGGTAATAGTGGATTTACTGCATGAAGGGTTAAGTCACTGGTAATCGTGCGTGATACTGCATGTATAGGGTATAAGGTCACATGGCGGGTAATAGTGGGATTAGCATTGTGAGGGTTAATGTCACGTCGGTAATAGTGGTCCGATACAACATGCATGTGAAGGGTTAATGGTCAACATTGGCCAATAGTGGATTACTGCAGTATAGGGTAATGTCACATGGATTAATAGTGGGATACTGCATGTGAATGGTTAATGGTCCACAGGTTAATAGTAGGATTGACTGCATGTGGAATGGTTAAGCCAACATCGTAATAGTAGGATATGCATGTATAGGGTAATGTTTCAAATGGTAATAGGGGATACAGCATGCAAAAGGGTAATGTCACATGGTATAGTGGGATACTGCATTGTTATAGGGTAATGTACATAGGGTAAATAGTGGGTACAGCATGTAAAGGGTTAGTCACATGGTAATAGTGGATACTGCAGGATAGGGTTAATGTCAACATGGTAATAGTGGGATACAGCATGCAACGGGTTAATGTCACATGTGTAAATCGGGATATGTGTGAAGGGGTTAATGTCCCATTGGTATATAGGGGATACAGAGTGAAAGGTGTTAATGTCACATGGTAATAGGGGATATCCGTGCTTCACTCAACAGGTTTTCTGGAGGGGTCACCTTAGCCTCCCCTATGGATAAGTCATCGGTGTTAGCAACCACTGGTCATAATAAAGTGCAATTCAGCCTAAATGGTATACAGCTCATTATCCGACTGGCAAGACGTGACCTTAAATTTAATGAATATATTATTTTTTTGAATGATTGCAGGTTCCAAAATCCTTGTTATCTAGGTATATCATTAAAAAGTATGTTTTAGGGGATTATTTCCCTCAGCGTTGTTACAAAATAGCATATAAAAAGGCATTATAACTAATGGATAGTGAACTGGTCCCTACCTCCGTCTTCAATCAATAGTGCAGGGGCTGGAACGAATGGTAAGAAGAAACTTATCGGTACTCAAATCCCACTGCGGCCTCACTGAAATCTCCACCGCTCCCTGATCTCTAGCAGTGTGGGAAGATAAATGACCCAACGGTAAATTGTTAGGACTTCCATACTTGGGGTTACCGTGACGTGGTTGGAAGGCTTTCATTTTATGCATAAAAATGTAACTAAAACCCCCCATTTTATACTGTTTGCACGGGCCAGATATTATTATGATATATGGGGCCCCGGAATGTGCATTGAGCATCTCTTTCTTGTTGTTCAGCTGTGTGGGGGGGAAGAGAAGGGGAGAGCGTTCGGAGATTTCAGTGAGGCCGCATTGGATTGAGTAAAAGGTAACGTTCTTCCTTCACTTAATTACCAAGACCTCTGCGAATGATGAAGAAAACTGGTGGTAAGGCATGCTTCATTTAACTTTGAGAACGTGACGAGTCCTTTAAGGATAATAATTGTCCTTTGCACATATCAAGCGTATAAAAAAGCTCAGTGAGCAGAGGAGGATACTTGTTCCAGACAAGGAAAGGAAGCGAGGTAATAAAATGGTAACAATAGATGTTGGGGTGGGTGTAAGATAACTGATAAGTCACCCAGGTTGGCATTGCCCTTTAAAAAATGGTATTAGAGCCGGGAAAAGCTTAAAAAGAAAACAGGTAGCCCAGGAGAGTTGAAAGGGATCCGTTGTATCTTGGCATTACCGAGACCACGTGGGGAGGAAACGTTTCTTTTTAGAAAAGAAAGAGGACGCCCATGAGGAAGGGAGGACGACAATGTAATTGCCCCAAATTGTCATCTCGGCCCCTGAGATGGTAAGTCAGTTTGCCCGATTAAAGTTCATCGGTTTGTACCTCGATGCGTTAATGACTCTGACTTTGAAACAATACATTAAGATGGAGAAGAAGATTCTAAAAGGCAGCGGCCATCTATACTGGGAAAAAAAGTTATTTTAAATTGCCCATTATGGGACACTATAATCTTCCTATACCACACTGTATAATTCTCCCAAAACACCACTGATTTTTTTGTTGAATGGCCTTTTTCTTAATATCAGTAGATAAACCATCTTCAATCAGTCAGCTGTCCAATCAAGGGCTCTTGCTGTCAGAAATTTTTCTGTGAGTAGTTTTTACTGAAAGCTGGTAATGGGGACAGAGTTTTGACAGTGGAATGTTGTATTGCTGTGTGCAGTTTGACATTGCTTCTGGGGAAAAAGTCAGGGTCAGATGGAAGAAGGGAGTGGTTAAAAGGAGGGGGGGGGTATTGGGGTGGGTATATGTCCTGAGAAAAATATGTGCGGATTGAGGGCATGCAGCAACACACAAACCTCAGAGAATGCTACTTACACGTTTTTGTTTATAGATTAAGGATGAGGAAAAGTTATTTTTTTTTTCTTCCATATGGCACCCTTTAAAGGGCCTGTAAACTCCCATATGGCAAAAAAAAAACCAACTCTGGCCATTCGTTTGTATATTCACCAGGGAGGTGCGAACGCTTATTATAGCCCTGGATGAATAATATACGCTCGGTGGACCTGGAAACATACCTTACAGTCGCGCTCCCCTCACAGCGTCCTTCACTGAACAGTGTTCCTTCACGATTTGTCGCGTTACCGCCTGCTCAGTGTCGAACAGCTGTTTCTCCTGATGCGGCCCTACTTTTGTATGGAGGCATGCGCCTAAAGATAAGGGCGGCGGGGTCGGACAGAGCTGCTGTCATTGAAGGAGCGGCCTGAAGGATGGTAGCGGGCGGTAAGTTTCGGTAGGGAGTGTTAAGGTAAGGTCCAGGGTCCCCGGAGTTGTTTTTTGGATTATAGTGGTCCTTTAAGCTGAAAGAACAGTTCAAAGACAGTCCAGTTTAAAAGAATGGTTCCCTTCAAGAGCAAAGCTTTAGGCCAGTTTGGACAATTGAAACATTTACAAAAGTTTTTGAAAAATGGGTTATATGTGTGGCGTTGATGATGTGCAACAATAGATCAAGAAAAACACAAACCAAATTGTGAAGGCTACGGAAAAAGGGTGGGGCAAAAGTGCAATAACAGGGCTAGACCCGCGACACACATGGTGTTTAGGAAAAACCATTCCAGATGAGTATCAGGAGAGTATAGGGTGCTCAGTCAAGGCATTGTTGATGACATCGACCCAATAAATGGTCTACAGTGAGGGACGTCTGTCTTATGTACAATGGAAAATTTGTTGTTTTAAATTGATCATTATGGTGGAACCTATAATTCATCCCACTATCAATGTACACGTTTTTTGTTGGTCTGATCCCCTATTTCATAGGTATCCACATTGAAACAGCTTTAGCATTTCTGTGAAGCAGTTGTGCTGTAGCTTGGAATGAGTTTTGACAGTTGGTGTGATGTATATTTATGCAGTAGTTATTGACAGTTGGTATGTGGGAAATAGTTCAGTGGTCAGAGCCTGAGCAAAACAGTAGGTATTGTAGTGAAGGCAATACTAGTGCTTCTTACATGTATTTTATTATAGATTAAGATGACGCAAGTACATTTTTTCAGTAACATACACTTTACTTTAAGGCTATGTGGAAGCTCAGGGGACAGGAACGTGGTCCCAGAAATGACTTTAAGTAAATTGAGCTAAATTGATAGGAATTGCTCCGCGAGAATTTTGGCAATGTATATCTATTGTTTTATTTTGCATTAGTTTTGCATAGATTTACATTTTGTGCTGATGTGTGATATGCAGCAGCATTAACAGGTCCCCGCACTTCCTGCTTCTGACTCTGGATACTGTCAGGTCAATCTGTCCGTGTCTCCTCCCTCAACCATTTGCCAGCACCCCCGTGGGTCCCTATCCAACTCATGGAATCCCATGTCCCTCCAGTTGCAGGGGGGGGGCCCCCAGACCAGTATCTTACAGCCTTGTGTGGCCCCGCCCACTCGTGGGGCCATGGCCCGGCCAACTCACAGGTGCCGTGGTCCGCCCACTCACGGGTGCAGTGAAGGGAGAAGCCTTAGGGAATGTCACATGCAGCCCCACCCAGTAACTTTATGGTTCAGTCATTTCGGTATATCTTGGGCAGTGGAGCACGTAGAGAGGTGGTTGATTTTTTAAGTAGGAGGAAACGGCCTTTCATTTAAACTTAACTTTGATTTGGGAGACCCACATTTCACCTTTAAATTCTTCTACCAGGGAAAGAGATATAATATTCCACTAGACAAGATTAGCCAAACATATGACTACCTCTATAAATATTAGCCATTTGGTAGTAGCTAAAGCAGGCAGCGAACAGCCCACCGAGTTTTAAAGACCCCCCAACGAGTTTCTCTTTACAGCACATCAATATCTTCATGGGGTTACCTGAAGAAAAACACAGACGTCCTTATGAGTGTGTTCCAGGGAAAAGTAAGTATATGTTTTTTTTTGTTTGTAATTAGGAACGGGTATGGTTCGATAGGGATTAACGAGGTTTTTTTTTTGGGTTTCGCATTTTGTTTAAATCAAGGAGGAGACTATTGCTTTTACAAGGAAACACCTTAAAAATGTACTCGTTATGCCAGATATAGGACGGGATCTGAAAGGCATGGTTAAATTAAGCAGCTGATCGCACTAATTGATCACCAAAAATATAGTTTCAGAGAGAAGCAGCATTTTGGATAGATACCTTTCAAACATGTCCCCCCAGGGGAGCTTTATATATTAGTTTATCACTGTCAATGGCTCTTGTGATGAGTTTTGACATATATGCCTTGCCTTTTTTTTGTTATGCCATATATTTCTCATGTGCCTTATTAAGCAAAGGTGGACTTGGATGTATATTTACTTTCTATCCATGATGTTGTTAAACATAAGATAACCTCGATGTTTGGGTGTTTCCAACTAAGCTGGACCCTGGGGGAGTGGAATTTTTTAGAGAGGTGTGGTGATTGGTTTATTGTTTGCATATATCCTGTGAAGTGTTTCATTAATCAAAAACGTTGACTTAATAAAACATTTGCAACGAATGGCGTAAGTGTGGTGAATTAATACTTTGGACTTCTAACTGTTTTAACTAGTCAATGGAGCATGTGATTGCTGCAAATATAAAAAGCACAGGCAAAGTTAACCTCGTATTAAATATCCTGAGTGGAGTCTAAAATAATAAACATATTGAAATAACAGGAGCGTGGACTAAATTTAAAAAATGTATTATTCTCTCCTTTCAAGGAATGGTTCTGCCTTCCTTCCTCGGATTCAATGAGCTTATAAACTGGACCATGTGCAGAGGAGAGATGGCGAACTTCCAAAAGTTAGGAAAGTTCGAAAGTTCGAAACGGGCCCAATTAAAGTCAATGGGATCAAATGGTTTTTTGAATTTTTTGAAAGTTAAAAACAATTAAAATATCAATGGTAACTTAATGTAAATGGACTGTGGGAACTGGGAATGTCTGGGAAAATTTTCCAAAATACGGCTTCAAGCAATCGATTTGACTTTCGAGCTCTTCATGTTCGAACATTCCATAAGTTTATCCATGAAGCAAGACCTCGCAGATCGAGGGTTGTACCGAACGATCAACGGGACTATCGAACCCTCCATCGACTACAGCATGAAAGGTCCTTCGTATATAGTCACGATATTCGTAAAATTCACTGATATTTACTAGCGTATTGGTATAATAGACTATTTTACTCCAATCTTCGTTAATTGATATTTACTGGCGTTATTGGTATAATAACCATTTTTACTGCATATTCGTTAATTCGATATTTACTCGCGTATTGTGATAATAGACATTTTATCACAATTGTCGTTAATCGATATTTACTCGCGTATTGGTTAATCATACATTTTATAACCACTCATTCGTTTAATCGATATTTACTCGCGTATTGGTTATATAGACATTTTACTGATATATTCGTTAATTCGATATTTACTCGCGTATTGGTATATTAGACATTTATCACATATTTCGTAATTCGATATTACTCCGTATTGTTATAATAGACATTTTACCTCACATATTCGTTAATTGATATTTACTCGCGTATATTGGTATAATAGACATTTTATCCCATATTCGTATTCGCTATTTACTCAGCGTATTGGTATAATAGAACATTTTACTCATCTATTTCGAGTAATTCGGTATTTATCGTATTGGTATAATAGACATTTTACTCACAATTCGTTAATGTGATATTTACTCTGGTATAGATTGGTATAATAGACATTTATACCATATTGTTAATTCGATATTTACTCGCGTATTGGTATAATAGACATTTTACTCACATATGTTAATTCAATATTTTACTCGCGTATTGTTATAATAGACATTTTACTCCACATTTCGATAATTCG
Source organism: Hymenochirus boettgeri (assembly GCA_019447015.1). Lineage (NCBI taxonomy): Eukaryota > Metazoa > Chordata > Amphibia > Anura > Pipidae > Hymenochirus > Hymenochirus boettgeri. The sequence continues at coordinate 295,065,917 of CM033473.1, forward strand.
TATTACTCGCGTATTGGTATAATAGACATTTTACTCCATATTTGATTAATTTGATATTTACTCGGTTATGGTATAATAGACATTTTACTCGCAGATTCGTAATTCCGATTTTACTCGCGCTTGGTATAATAGACATTTTACTCGCATATTGTTATTCGATATTTACTCCGTATTGGTATATAGACATTTTACTACAATATTCGATAATTCGATATTACTCGCGTATTGGTATAATAGACTTTTACTCAGATATTTGTTAATTTGATATTTACTCGCGTATTGGGTATAATAGACATTTACTCACAATTCGTTTAATTCGATATTCTCCGTATTCGTATATAGACATTTTATCGAGATCGATAATTTGGTATAAGACATTTTAAACTGCCATATTGGTATATTCGATATTTACTCGCGTATTGGTTAATGACATTTTACTCACATATTCGTAATTCGATATTACTCGCGTATTTATTGTTATAATAGACATTTACTCAAATTTCGATAATTGATATTTACTCGCGTATTGGTTATGCTGGCGTTATTGTATATAGACATTTTACATCGCATTTGTAATTCGATATTTATTCGCCGTATTGGTTAAATAGACTTTTAACTGCAATATTCGTTTAATTCGATATTACTCGCGTATTGGTATAATAGAATTTTACTCGCATATTCGTTTTAATTCGATATTACTCCGTTGGTATAATAGACATTTACCAGATATCCGTTAATTCGATAGTTACTCGGTTATTGGTATAATAGAAGTTTTTACTCCATATTCTTAATTCGATATTTCTCTGCGTATTGGTTATAATAGACATTACTCACATATCGTTAATTCGATATTTACTCGCGTATTTGTAAATAGACTGTTACTCGCATATTCGCATAATTCGATATTTACTCGCGTATTGTATAATGAACATTTTACTCGCAATTAGTTAATTGATATTTACTCGCGATTGGTATAATAGACATTTTACTCAATATTCGTATTCGAGATTTACTGGTATTGTATACATAGACATTACTTCCATATTCGTTAATCGATATTTATCGTGTATTGGTATAATAGACATTTACTCGCAATTCTTAATGAATTTACTCGCGTGGGTTATTAATAGACATTAGTCATATTCTATAATTCGAATTACTCCTATTGTGTTATAATAGACATTACTCACATATCGATAATTGATTTACTCGCGTATGGTATATAGACATTTTACTCCAGATTCGAAATTGAATTTACTCCGTATGGTTATAGACATTTAATCGAATTTTGCGCGCCTCGAACGTTCGAACATTCGATAATTATCGAAAGTCCGAAAAATATCAAAAGTCAGAGAAATCCGGGTCTGTTCGAACTCGAATAATTCGGCTCGAACTCGGGTTCAAGTTGTAGTCCATCTCTAGTGCAGAGGAGTGCAGCAAGGGAATTATAAGTTTATCATTGGCTGTGATGTCAGGTTGTGACAGCCTAGACTGAATGCATTGAGGGAGGGGATCTAACAAGGTATCTGGTTTAGTATGTGGAGACATCAAATTTACGAACTGTACCCCCCTAACTATCCCTTTAAGAGGTAAACTCTATAAACTTGATTGCGATGGAAACCTTGGTTATTTTTGTACAAACTTGCCCTTGGGGCAATCCAATCCTGCGTATATGACTATCGCAGTAATAAAGATTTTTTTTTTCTGTTGGAACTTTCCCTTATTAGCTGGTATAGCAAGAGGTGCATGGTGCCGTGTTTGAAATTGAAGTTAATTCTTGTGGCTTTCAGAAGAAATAAAATGATAAACAAAAAAATGTAAGAAGCCTTCTTTATTATACGGCCGCACAGATAGCAGAACCAGCCAAGCACGTACACCGTGCAGACTCGACTCACTGTCATTAGTTCGTAGGTCCTTATATTCCTACCTTCTCTAAGCAACAGAGCAGAACATGGCTTTCTCTATGTAAATGAGATTTTAGCGCTCGACGCTCGGCGTTTAGAAAAGCTTCATTTGCTACGATACAGAAATAAATATTTATTGAGCTGTTCAGAGCAGAAAGATGATCCATTTCTGGTGTTTCTAAATATTATCTATTCTAGGAACAGGCGATGAAATTCCGCATGTTAAACTAAAACTGACACCATTAAAATTGCCTCCGCGGGGCTACATGCATATATATATTTATTATATTAATCATTTAACCCTTACTGTTACATATATATATAAATATATGTGCAGTTTGTTATGCAGCCAGTTAATTTGCGTGCGCAAAAAAATTGCAAAACCTTCGCTAACACGTTAGTACATACGTTAGCGGGAATTTAGGGTCTTTTTACCCATTAAAGTGGGATATTGCATTTCCCATTACTTTTAGACAGAGTGTATCTGCATACCTATTCATTTAGCAGTTTATCGTATAACTACTGTAAACTTTTTACTAGTGTAATCAACATACCTATTACTTTTTTAGCACTTGGTATCAACATACCTATACTTTTTAGCATAGTGATCTGCATACCTTTTACTTTTTCCGCTCAGTTGATTGCATACCTATTACTTTTTAAGGTTGTCATCATACATTACTTTATCACTGGATACCTCTTTTAGACAGCAATCAGCAAATTATTTACCAGTGTATCTAATACCTTTGTTAGCAAGGCATTCATCATACCCATATTTTACAGTGTATTGATATCTGCTCTTAGCACGTGTATCTGCCTTCCTATACTTGTTAGGCACGGTATTGATACCATTACTTGTCAACACGTGTATCTGCCATACCTATACATGTTAGCACAGTGTATCAGCAACCCATTACTTTTGTGTATCATGTTTTAGCACTGTAATCACATCTGTTACTTTGTAGCATAGTTGTATCTGCACTATCATACTTTGTATCAGTGCATCTGCATACTAGTCTTTGTAGCGCAGTGCATTCGTACCTATTTACTTTGTAGCGCAGCGTATCTGCATACTATTACTTTTTTAGCGCAGTCATCTGCATACCTATACTTTTGTTAGCAGCCAGTGCATATGCATACCTATTACTTTGTAGCGCAGTGTATCTGCATACCTATTACACTGTGCTACAAAGTATCTGCAAGAACCTTGACTGTTGTAGCACAGTGTTATCTGCATACTTCTATTACTTTTGATAGCACAGGTTATCATGCATACATAGGACATTACATATTAACATAAGTAATTAAGGTTGATTAAAGACAGACGTCCATCCAAGTCCAACCTATTCACCTTTTTTTTTTTTTTTTTTTAACTACCTAACAGTTGATCCAGAGAAGGCAAAAAAAAACCCATTCCCTTCCTGACTGCAAACGGCAAATCAGGAAGTATCCCTGGATCAAACAAGCTCTATATGCATTAATACCAGTAGTAATTAAAAATTTTTGAGTTTTAGAAAACTTATCAGGCCTTTTTTAAAGTGATTCAATGACTTGCCATTACACATTGCTGAAGACAGGTCCACAGTTCACCTTCTCACTGTAAAAGAAACCCTCTCCTAACCTGAAGATGAAACTTCTTTTCTCCAACCTAAAGATGTCACGAGACCTCGATATGACAGATTAGGGAACATGCACCAGACAGTTCATTGTAGGTGCCATAATATAGTTGTATTATAGGTATAGAGTTATCATGTCCCCACGCCAACCCGCCGCTTCTCCAATTTGTAAACAGCCTTCTAAATTGTCTATCTGCGTGCCATATTGCAAGCCCCGTCCATTACCCTTATTAATTTAGCTCTCCCTTCTCTGAACTGCTCATCCCCCCCCCCCACCCCCCCCCACCCCCATTTCCAACATGTCCCTTTTGTATAGGGATTACCAAAACGGCACCGCAATATGTCCAAATGAGGCCCCTTACCAGTGCCGTTTGTTAAAGAGGGGAGAATAATATTTTTCTCTCCTTGAACTCTATTCCCTTTTTAAAGACAGACAGTATCTTGCTGCCTTAGCTCGTTGCTTCTACTGCTGCATGCTTTTTTGGCATTTCGTTGCTGCTCGCTTACTTTAAGTCTGTATCTACACGAACCCCCAAATCTTTATCCAGTTCAAGATGAACTCCTTTAAAATCAAGAGTGTTATTTGATTGTTTGTTTGTATTTGGCCGGTGTGGTGTTTTTGGTTGGGTGGCACAGGGGATATATAACTACCCAAATGCACATCACCTTACATTTATCTCATTGAATCCTACATCTGCAATTTTGCTGCCCATTTTGATACTCATCTAGGCTGCTTGCAGCACATTTGCACACTATTGCATACCTATTACTTGTAGCACCGTTTATCTGCATACTATACTTTGTTAGGCAGTTGTTGTGATATGCAATACCATTACTTTGGAGGCACAGTTGTAATCTGATTACCTATTGACTTTGTAGCACAGTTGTATCGTGCATAAACCTATTACTGTTTAGCACAGTGTATCTGCATACCTATATGTTAGCACAGTTGTAATCCTGCATAATACCTCATTACTTTGTTAGCGCAGCAGTGTATGTATCTGACATACTATTACTATTTGCTACAAAGTAGTATCTGCATACCCACGTACATTGGTAGCACCGTTGTATCTGACCAACACATATTTACTTGTAGCACAGTTATCTGCTAACCTATACTTGTGACAGGTGTAATTGCATACCTATTACTTGTAGTGTAGTGTTATCGCAATACCTATTACTGTTGAACAGTGTACAGCCATACCCATTACTTTTACACAGTTTTGCTGTTTGTCGGTTATACCTGCTGTGTTAGCACAGCTTGTATCAGCAAAATATTACATGTTAGCACAGTGTATCTGCATCTATTACTTTTTATCAATTTGTATTACATACCTATTACTTTGTAGCACAGTGGATATCTGCATCACCTATGACTTTGTTAACCACAGTGTATCATGCATAACCTATTACTGTTTTTAGCACATTTGTATCTGCCATACCTATTAATGTTAGCACAAGTGTATCTGCATACTATTAATTTGTAGCGCAGTTGTATCTGCCAACCATTACTTTGTAGCAACACTAGTTATCTGCATACCTATTACTTATGAAGCCAGTGTGTACTGGATACCTTACTTGTAGCACAGTTGTATCGCATACCTATTTATTTGGAAGCACAGTGTATCTACATACTATGACTTTTTAGCAAAGTGATCTATATACCTATTACTTTTGTTAGCACGTTTTGTTTTGTGTATTCTGACATAGCTATGTACACAGTTTGTACTGCATTTTACCTATTACTTTTATCAGTGATCTGCATACCTGTTGACTTTGTGGGTGCAGTGTATCTGCATACACTATTACTTTTGTCTAGCACAGTGTTGGGCCATATCTGATTAGGACTTGGCACAGGTTATCTGCAATACCTATGGACTTTGGAGACCGTGTATCATGAACCTATGACTTGGAGCACAAGTCTGTATCTGCATACCATGAACTTTAGGGAGCACGTGTATCTGCCATACCTTATGGACTTTGGGACACAGTGTATCTGCATACCTATGATTGTAGCACAGTGGATCTGCATACTCATGACTTTGTTTAGCACAGTGATACTGCATACATATGACTTTGGAGCACAGTGTATCTTCATACCTATGACTTGGAGACAGTGTATCTTCATACCTATTACTTTGGAGCACAGTTGTCGCTATACCTATTACTTTGTGAGCACAGTGTGTCTGCATTACCTATGATTTTGTGCTCACAGGTTATGCATACTATGACTGTGTGGACGGTGCATACCTAGGACTTTGTAGCACAGTGTTGTATCTGCATACCTTTGATTTTGTAGCACAGTGTATCTGCATTACTATGACTTTGTAGCACAGTGTTGTATCGCATATCCTATTACTTTGGAGCACAGTTTATCTGAACCTATGACTTTGTGGCACAGTGTGCATACCTAGACTTTTGTTAACAGGTATCTGCCAACTATGACTTTGTAGGATACAGTGTATCTGCATACCTATGACTTTGTAGCACAGTGATCTGCATACCTTACTTGGAGCACAGTTTATCTGCTACCTATTACTTAAAGCGCGTGTTGTCTGCATACCTATTACTTTGTAGCACAGTGTATCTGCATACCATGACTTTGGAGCACAGTGTATCGCATACCATGACTTGGAGCACAGTGTATCTGCATACCTTGACTTTGTAGCAAGGGTATCTGCTATTACCTATGACTTTGGAGCACAGTGTATCTTCATACCTATTACTTGGAGCACCAGGGTATCTGCCATCATACCTATTACTTTGGAGCACAGTGTATGCTGCATTACCTATGAGACTTGCTGGCACAGTGTATCTGCATACCTAGACTTTGGCACAGTGTGCATACCTATGACTTTGTAGCACAGTGTATCTGCATACCTATGACTTTGTAGCACAGTGTATCTGCATACTATGATTTGGAGAACAGTTTCGCATACTATAAACTTTGGAGCACAGTGTATCAGCATACCCATTACTTTTACCAGTGTATCGGTATACCTGCTTTTTAGCACAGCATATCAGCAAACATATTACATGTTAGCACAGTGTATCTGCATTCATATTACTTTTATCAGTGTATCTGCATACCTATTACTTTGTAGCACAGTGTGATCTCGCATACCTAGACTTTGTAGCACACTGTTGTATCTGCATACCTATTATTTTGGAGCACAGTGGATCGCATACCCATGACTTTGTACCACAGTGTATCGGCATACATATATTTTGTAGCACAGTGTATCTGCATACCTATTATTTGGAGCACATTGGATCTGCCATACCTATGACTTTGGAGCACAGTGTATCTTCATATCTATACTTTGAGCACAGTTGTATCTGCATACCTATTACTTTGGAGCACAGTGTTGTTGCATACCTATGACTTGTGTAGCACTGTACCTGCATACCATGACTTTGTACCACAGTGTATCTGCATAACCTATGACTTGTAGCACAGTGATCTGCATACCTATTATTTTTGGAGCACAGTGATTGCATACCTAGGACTTTTGAGCACGTGTATCTTCATACCTATTACTTTGGGCTACCAGTTGATCTGCATACCTATCTTGGAGCCACAGGTATCTTCATACTATGACTTTGGATCACAGATGATTTCATACCTAGTTATTGGATGTAATATGTTTGCTGATACGCTGTGCTAAAAAGCAGGTATACCGACACACTGGTAAAAGTAATGGGTATGCTGATACACTGTGCTAACAAGTAATAGGTATGCAGATACACTGTGTTAACAAGTAATAGGTATGCAGATACACTGTGCTACAAAGTAATAGGAAGGCAGATACACTGTGCTAAAAAGCAGATATACAGATACACTGGTAAAAGTAATGGGTATGATGATGCACTGTGCTAACAAGTAATAGGTATGCAGATGCACTGAGCTAAAAAGTAATAAGTATGCAAATAAACTGCTAAAACGAATAGGTATGCAGATGCACTGAGCTAAAAAGTAAAAGGTATGCAGATACACTATGCTAAAAAGTAATAGGTATGTTGATACACTGTGCTAAAAAAGTAATAGGTATGTTGATACACTAGTAAAAAAGTTATACAGTAGGTATACAGATAAACTGCTAAAATGAATAGGTATGCAGATACACTATGCTAAAAAGTAATAGGGAAATGCAATATCCCACTTTAATGGGTAAATAAGCACTAAATTCCCGCTAACGTATGTACTAACGTGTTAGCGAAGGTTTTGCAATTTTTTTGCGCAGCGCAAATTAACTGGCTGCATAACAAACTGCCATATATTTATATATATATGTAACAGTGAAAGGGTTAAATGATTAATATATAAATATATATATCATGTAAGGCCGCGCGGAGGCAATTAATGTGTCATGTTTAGTTTAACATGCGGAAGTCACCGCCTGTTCCTAGAATATCATATATTTTAGAAACACCAGATTATTTCTGTATCGTAGCAAATGAAGCTTTTCTAATACGCCGAGCGTCGAGCGCTAAAATCTCATTTACATAGAAGAAAGCCATGTTCTGCTCTGTTGCTTAGAGAAGGGAGGAATATAAGGACGTACTGAACTAATGACAGGCAGTAGAGTCTGCACGGTGTACGTGCTTGGCTGGTTCTGCTATCTGTGCGGCCGTATAATAAAGAAAGGCTTCTTACATTTTTTTGTTTATCATTTTATTTCTTTCTGAAAAGCCACAAGGAATTAAATTCAATTCAAACACGGGCACCATGCAAGCCTCTTAGCTATGACAGCTAATAAAAGGGAAAGTTCCAACAGAAAAAAAAAATCTTTATTACTGCAGATAGTCATATACGCAGAGATGTGGATTTGCCCCAAGGGCAAGTTTGTACAAGAAATAACCAAGGTTTCCATCAGCAATCAAGGTTTATAGAGTTTAACCTAATAACCAAGGTTTCCATCAGCAATCAAGGTTTATAGAGTTTAACCTTCTTAAAGGGATAGTTAGGGGGGGTACAGTTCGGAAATTTGGATGTCTCCACATTACTAACCAGATACCTTGTTAGATCCCAAATTTGGATGTCTCCACATTACTAACCAGATACCTTGTTAGATCCCCTCCCTCAATGCAGTCAAGCTAGGCTGTCACAACTGACATCACAGCCAATGATAAACTTATAATTCCCTTGCTGCCTCCTCTGCACTAGAGATGGACTATGAGAGTAAAATAGATTTTTCGAATGTCCTGGATATTGGAACATGTTCCCCAGACCATGTCCCAGGTCCCACAGCCATTTACATTAAGTTACCATTGATATTTTAATTGTATTTTAACTTTTCAAACCATTTGACTCCCATTGACTTTAATGGGCCCGTTTTCGAACTTTCGAACTTTCCATAACTTTTGGAAGTTCGGCCATCTCTACTCTGCACATGGTCAAGTTTAAGCTCATTGAGCAGAGGAAGGAGGCAGATACCATTCCTTGAAAGGAAGAGAATTAATACATTTTTTAAATTTAGTCCACGCTCATGTATTTCAATATGTTTATTATTTTAGCTACACTCAGGATTATTTAATACGAGGTTTAAACATTTGCCTGTGCTGTTTATTTGCAGCAATCACATGATTCCATTGAACTAGTTAAACAGTTAGAAGTCCAAAGTGTAATTCACCACAGTACGCCAGTCTTGCCAAATGTTTTATTAAGTCAACGTTTTGATTAAATGAACACCTTCATCAGGATATATGCAAACAATAAACCCATCACCACACCTACTCTAAAAATGCCACTCCCCCTAAGGGTCCAGCTAAGTTGGAAACACCCAAACATCGAGAGTTATCTTATGTTTACAACATCAATGGATAGAAAAGTAAATATACATCCAAGTCCACCTATTGCTTAATAAGGCACATGAGAAATATATTGCATAACAAAAGGGCATATAAATGTCAAAACTCATCACAAGAAGCATTGACAGTGATAAACTAATATTAAGTCCCCTGGGGGTGACATGTTGAAAGGTATCTATCCAAAATGCTTCTCTCTGAAACTAATATTTTTGGTGATCATTAGTGCGATCAGCCTGCTTAATTACCATGCCTTTCAGATCCCGTCCTGATATCTGGCCTTAACTGAGTTTTTAAGTTGTTCCTTGTAAAAACAATAGTCTCCTTGATTTTAAAACAAAAATTGCAGAAACACAAAAAAAGACCTCGTTAGATCCCTATCGAACCATAACCAGGTCAATAATACAAACAAAAAAACAATATACTTTCCTGGAACATCTCAATAAGGTACGTCTAGTGTTCTTCAAGGTACCCCATAAGATATTGATGTATCTGAAAGAGAAACTCGGGGGGGGTTTAAACTCGGTGGGCTGTTCGCTGCATGCTTTAGCTACTACCATGGCTAATATTGTTATAGAGGGTAGTCATATGTTGGCTAATCTTGGCTAGTGGAATATTATCTATTTCCTGGTAGAGAATTTAAAGGGGAACTGTGGTCTCCAAACAAGTTAAGTTTAAATGAAAGGCCAGTTTCCTACCTTTAAAAATCAACCACCTCTCTACGTGCTCCACTGCCCAAGATATACAGAAATGACTGACCAGAAAGTTAATGGGTGGGAGGCTGACATGTGACATTCCTAAGGCTTCTCCTGCACAGTGCACCCGTGAGTGGGCGGACCACGGCACCTGTGAGTGGGCGGGGCCATGGCACCCACGAGTGGGCGGGGCCACACAAGGCTGTAAGATAATGGGCCATGGGGGGCCTGCAACTGGAGGGACCATGGGATCCATGAGTTGGAGGGACCAGGGGGGCTGCAAAGGGGAGGAGGAGACACAGGACAGATTGACTGACAGTTCAGAGCAGGAAAGCAGGAAGTGCAGGGGACCTGGAATGTGCAATATCACACACAAAAATGTAAATTCTTCAAAACTATGCAAAATAAACAATGATAATACATTGCAAAAATTCTCAGGGGAGCAATTCCTATCAATTTAGCTCAATTTACTTAAAGTCATTTCTGGACCACAGTTCCCTGAGCTGACCCACATAGCCTTAAAGTGTATGTATACTGAAAAATGTACTGCGTCATCTTAATCTATAAATAAATACATGTAAGAAGCACTAGTATTGCCTTCAATACAATACTTGTTTTGCTCAGGCTCTGACCATGACTATTTCCCACATACCAACTGTCAATACTGCATACAATATACAGCCACACCAACTGTCAAACCATTCCAGCTACAGCAAAACTGCTTACAGAAATGCTAAGATGTTTTCAGATGGATACCTAATTAAATAGGGGTCAGACCAACAAAAAAACGGTAAAGTGATAGTTGGGATGAATTATATTTCCACTAATGAGCAATTTAAAAAAACAAATTTTCAGTGTACATAAAGACCGACGTGCCATCACTTGTAGACCATTATTGGGTCTGATCATCACAAGGCTTGACTGAGCACCTAACTCTCACTGATACTCATCTGGAATGGTTGTTCCTACACCAATTGTGTGTCGCGGGTTAGCCCTGTGATTGCACGTGTTGGCCCCACCCTTTTCCGTAGGCTTACAATCATTGGTTTGTTTTTTTCTTGATCTATTGTTGCACATCATCAACGCCACATATAACCAGTTTTTCAAACTTTTGTAAATGTTTCAATTGTCCAAACTTGACACATAAGCTTTTTCTTGAGGGAAAACCAGTCTTTAAACTTGAGGTTCTTGAACTGTTCTTAGCTTAAAGGAACACTATATCAAAAAACAACTCCGGGGGACCTGGAACTTACCTTACCGCGCTCTCCACTCGCAGCCGCTCCTTCAATGACAGCAGCTCTGTCCCGACCGCGCGCCCTATCTTAGGCGCATGCGCGCCAATACAAAAGATAGGGCGCGCAATCAGGAGAGAACAGCTGTTCAGACACGAGCGCGGTAAGCGCAATCGGGAGAGAAAGCTGTTCAAGTGAAGGAGCGGCTGTGAGTGGAGCGTGCGGTAAGGGTAAGTTCCAGGTCCCCGAGCGTAATATATTCACAGGGAGCTGAGAATAAAGCGTTCTCACCTCCTGTGAATAATACAAACGAATGGCAAAGAGTTGTTTTTTTGCAATATGGGAGTTTACAGTCCCTTTAAAGGGATGCCATACTGAAAAAAATAACTTTTCCTCATCTTAATCTATAAACAAAAACGGTGTAAGTAGCACTACTCTGAGGTTTGTGTGTTGCTGCATGCCCTAATCAGCAATATTTTTCTCAGGAGCATATACCCCCCCTCCTTTTAACCACTCCCCTCTTCCATCTGACCTGACTTTTTCCCCAGAAAGCAAATGTCAAAACTGCACACAGCATACAACATTCCAACTGTCAAAACTCTGTCACCATTCCAGCTTCAGTAAAACTACTCACAGAAGAATAGTTTATGACAGCAAGCCACTTGATGACAGCTGCTGAATTGATTGAAGATGGTTTATAATGGAGATCTAAAGAAATAAGGGGCAGATCAACAAAAAAATCAGTGGTGTTTGGGAAGAATTATACAGTGGTGGTATGGAAGAATTATAGTGTCCAGTAATGGGCAATTTAAAAAACTTTTTTTCCCAGTATAGATGCCCTTTAGAAGCTTCTCCATCTTAAATGTATTGATTTCAAAGTCAGAGTCATTAAACGGACATCGAGGTACAAACGATAGAACTTTATCGGGCAAACTGAACTTACCATCCTCAGGGGCGAATGACAATTTGGCAATTACATTGGCTCCTTCCTCCTCTTGCGTCCTCTTTCTTTGTCTAAAAAGAAATCGTTTCCCACGTGGGTCTCTGTAAGCCAGAATACACGGATCCCTTCAGACTCTCCTGGGCTATGTTCTTTTTAAGCTTTTCCGGCTCTAATACAATTTATTTAAAGGGCATGTCCAACTGGTGACTTATCAGTTATCTGACACCCACCCCAACAGCTATTGTTACCATTTTATTACCTGCTTTCCTTTCCTTTCTGGAAAAAGTATCCTCCTCTGCTCAATGAGCTTTTTATAAGCTTGAGTATGTGCAAAGGACAATTATTATCCTTAAAGGAATAGTTCACTCTCAAAGTAAATGAGCTTGCCTTACCTCCAGTTTTAATCAATAGCGCAGGGTCTGGAATGAAAGTAAGAGAAACTTACCTTTTACTCAATCCAATGCGGCCTCACTGAAATCTCCGACCGCTTCCCTGCTCTTCCCCACAGCTGAACAAACAAGAAAAGAGATGATCATGCACATTCCGGGGCCCCATATATCATAATAATCTGTGCCAGTGCAAACAGTATAAAAATGGGGGGTTTATGTTACAATTTTATGCATAAAAGTTGAAAAGCCTTCCAACCACGTCACGTAACCCAAGTATGGAAGTCTAAACAATTTACCTTGGGTCATTTATCTTTTCCCACAGCTGTAGAGATCAGGGAAGGCAGGTCGGAGATTTCAGTGAGGCCGAGTGGATGAGTAACAGATAGTTTCTTCTTACCTCGTTAGACCTACTACTGATTGAAGAATGAGTGGCAGTCAATATTACCATTAGGATAAGCCTTTATGCTAAACAACGATGAGGGATAATCCACATACTTAATGATATCTGATACAGATTTTGACCTGCAATCATTAAAAATACAGATAATCATTCAATAAGTCCGCTTCAGTCGGATAATGGCTCTATACCATTAGGCTGAATTGCACGTTATTATGCAGTGGTTCTAGACACATGATTAGCCATAGGGAGCTAAGGTGACCCCTCCAGAAAACTGGGTGAAGCCGGATACCACATTACCATGTGACAGTTAACCCTTTGCATGCTGTATCCCACTATTACCATGGGACATTAACCCTTCACATGCAGTATCCTACTATTACACATGTGACATTAACCCTTTTGCAGCTGTCCCACTATTACCATGTGACATTAACCCATACATGCATGTATCCCACTATTACCATGTGACATTAACCCTTTGCATGCTGTATCCCACTATTACCATGTGACATTAACCCTATACATGCAGTATCCCACTATACCATTGTGACATTAACCCTTTGCATGCTCTATTCCCACTATTACCATGTGACATTAACCCATATACATGCAGTATCCACTATACCATGTGACATTAACCTTCACATGCAGTATCCTAACTATTACCATGTTGACATTACCATTCACATGCAGTATCCCACTATTACCATGTGACATTACCCTATACATGCAGTATCCCATATGCCATGTGACATAAACCTTCACATGCAGTATCCCACTATTACCACGTGACATTAACCCTTCAATGCAGTTATCCCACTATTACCACTGTGACATTAACCCTATTACATGCAGTATCCCACTATTACCATGTGACATACCTTCACATGCAGTATCCACATTACCATGTGACATTAACCCTTCACATGCAGTATCCCCACTATTACCATGTGACATTAACCCTTCATGCAGTATCCCCACTATTACCATGTGACAACCTTCACATGCGTATCCCACTATTACCATGTGACATTAAACCCTTCACATGCAGTATCCCACTATTACCACTGTGACATTAACCCTTCCATGCAGTATCCTACTATTACCATGTGACCTTAACCATTCACATGCAGTATCCCACTATTACCATGTGACATTAACCTTCACAAGCAGTATCCCACTATTACCATGTGACATTAACCCTTCACATGCAGTATCCTACTATTACCATGTGACATTAACCCTTCACATGCAGTATCCCACTATTACCAGTGACATTAACCATTCACATGAGTACCTCACTATTCCATGTGACATTAACCTATACATGCATATCCCACTATTGACCATGGACATTAACCCTTCACATGCAGTATCCCACTATTACCACGTGACATTAACCCTTCACATGCAGTATCCCACTATTACCAGTGATATTACACCCATACATGCAGTATCCCACTATTACCATGGTGACATTAACCCTTCACATGCAGTATCCCAACTTATACCATGTTGATATTAACCCTATACATGCAGTATCCCACTATTACCACGTGACATTAACCCTTCACATGCAGATCCCACTATACCATGTGATATTAAACCCTATACATGCAGTATCCACTATTACCAGTGCATTAACCATCACTGCAGTGATCCAATTCTACCATGTGATATACCTAACATGCTGTATCCATATACCACGTGACATAACCCTTCACATGCAGTATCCCCCTATTACCCTGTGACATTAACCCTTCACATGCAGTATCCCACTATTACCAATGTGACATTAACCTTACATGCGTATCCCACTTACCCTGTGACATTAACCTGTCACATGCAGTATCCCACATATTCTCATTGTGACATTAACTTTGCCATGCAGTATCAACTATTACCATGTGACATTAACCTAGACATGCAGTATCCCACTATTAACCATGTGACATTAACACCCTTTGCATGCAGTATCCCACATAACCATATGAACCATTAAACTTCGCTCATGCAGTATCCCACTATTACCCTGTGACATTAACCCTTCACATGCAGTAATCCCACTATTACATGTGACATTACCCTTCACAAGCAGTATCCCACTATACCATGTGACATTAACCCTTCACATGCAGTATCCCATATTAACCTATGAATAACCCTATACATGAGTTATCCCACTATTACCATGTGGACATTACCTCAATGCGTATCCACTATTACCATGTGATTAACCCTGCACAGGCAGATCCCACTATAACAATGAGACTTAACCCTTCATTGACATATACAGATTTGATACCAAGGATTGACATTGTTTTGATGGTAGTTTAGAGAGACCTTTAAATTAATCCGCCAGATCTGCTGTTTGCTGTAGGTAACGTATAATGAACTCCCCTTATTAATTAGTTGATATATGATAAAATGATGATTTTATGATAACAGGTGACACTAATTAGAGAAATGTCCTAATGTAGCATAACACTCATCCTTTATCATGGAGTATAGAGACACCCAGTAAGAATGGGCGGCTATTTGGTATAATATTCTTTTGTGGGTTACTAGATGATTTCTGCTGGCTGGACAGAGCACCCAGCATTATGGGATAGCAAACACGTCATTTTCACACTTTAACTAAATATCCCTGCAATGCATCTTAAATAGCAACTGTCTAGAAGTGATTTAAATTTTTGCCCTACTTACCCTTGAATGTTTTAAAAAATGAGGTCCAACCATTACCCAAGCTAGACTGGTATTCAATGACCCCAGTCGCTGTCTCAATAAATCAAATTCAACGTCTCTAGTCTATAACTGGTATTAACTGGATTCATTGAAGTGGCCATAATGGTATTGGACCTGATGGATTTATTTTAGCTTGCGCTTGGTTAATGTATCGGTACACACATACAGAGAGAGCAGAACAATGTATAATTCTGCTGCTGTTGCATTTTCCTGGTGTTCCCTTGAAATGTGTTTCGGACATGTGTCCCTTCATGGGATTTATGCAATAACAGATTTTTTAACTGTAAACAGTCCCCACTAGGGAAAGTATTAAATATTATGGCTGAGGCGGGTTACACTCCATAAACAAAGCAGATATGAAATAAATAGAAATTATTCCAACCCCGTCGGCCCGAGTCATATATTGGATGGTGCGTATAGACATGTTCTTATTCAATGAAGCCTCACTTGCGAACAAAGAGCTTGCAATTATTACATATGGACCAAATAGAAGGAAAAAGGATGAAGGATGGTGGGGGGTCGCGAGTTAAATATCGAATTAAACGAAGATGTGAGTAAAATGTCTATTATACCAATACGCGAGTAAATAGTAAATATCGAATTAAGAATATGCGAAGTAAAATGGTTATTATACCAATACGTGAGTAATATCGATTAATGAATATGTGAGTAAAATGTCTATATTTACCATACGCGAGTAAATATCGAATTAAACGAATATGCGAGAAAAATGTCTATTATACCAATACGCGAGTAAATATCAAATTAACGAATATGCGAGTACAATGTCTATTATACACAATACCGAATAAATATCGAATTAACGAATATGCGAGTAAAATGTATTTATACAATAGCGAGTAAATATCGAATTAATCGATATGCGAGTAAAATGTCTATTATACCAATACGCGGAGTAAATATTGAATTAACGAATATGTGAGTAAAATGTCTATTATACCAATACTCGAGTAATATCGAATTAACAACGATATGCGAGTAAAAAGTCTATTATACCAATGCCTTAATACCAGACAGGAGTAAATATCAATACGAAATATGTGAGTAAATGTCTCTATTATAACACAATACGTGGAGAAATATCGATTATCGAAATGTGAGTAAAATGTTATTATACCAATACACGATAAAATTATCGAATTAATCGACAAATATGTGATAAAATGTCTATTATACCAATACGCAGTAAATACGCAATTAACGAATATTTAGTAAAATGTTATATACCAATACGCGAGTAAATAGTAAATATCGAATTAAGAATATGCAAGTAAAATGTCTATTATACCAATACGCAAGTAAATATCGAATTAATGAATATGCAGTAAATGTCTATTATACCAATAACCGCGAGTATATCGAATTAAAGAATAGGTGAGTAAATGTTTTACCAATACGCGAGTAAAAAGTAATATCGAATTAAGAATATGGCTAAACGTCTATTAACCAATACGCGAGTAAATATTCGAATAAAGAATATGTTAGTAAAACGTCTATTTATACCAATACGCGAGTAAAATATCGAATTACGACATATGAGGAGTAAATGTCTATTATACCAATACGCGAGTAAATATAGAATTATCGAATATGCGAGTAAAATGTCTATATACTACATACGCGAGTAGTAAATATGAGAATTAACGAATATGCGAGAGTAAAAATGTCTATTATACAAATATGGAGTAAACTATCGAATTAACGATATTGCAATAAAATGTTTATATATCCAATACGCGAGTAAATATCGACATTAACGAATATGCAGTAAAATGTCTATTATTACCAATACGCGAGTAAAGTAAATATCGAATTAACGATATGTGAGTAAAATGTCTTTATACATACACAATACGCGAGTAAAATATCGAATTAAACGAATATGCGAGAAAATGTCTATTATAACCAATACGTGAGTAATATCGAATAATGAATTTGAGTAAAATGTCTATTATACAATAACGCGAGTAATATCGTACAATATGGAGTAAAGTCTATTATACCAAGACGTGAGTAAAGATTCGATTAACGAATATCGAGAGTAAAATGTCTATTATACCAATACGCGAGTAAATATCGAATTAACGAATATTTGAGTAAAAATGTAAAAATGTCTCTTATACCACATACGCGCGTAAATGTCATTATACCAATCGAAGTAAATTAAAGTATATACAAATATGTGAGTAAAAATCTATTTATACCAATACTGCGAGTAAATATACAAAACTAACGAAGATGTGAGTAAAATGTCTATAACCAATACGCGAGTAAATATCAAATTAAAATATGTGAGTAAAATGTCTATTATAACCAATACGCGAGTAAATATCGAATTATCGAATATGTGAGTAAAAATGTCTATTATACCAATACGCGAGTAAATATCGAAAACGAATAAATATGCGAGTAAAATGTCTATTATACCAATCCGCGTAGTAAATATCGAATTTCGAATATGCGAGTAAAATGTCTATTATAACCAATACGCGGTAAATATCGAATTAACAAATATGTGAGTAAATGTCTATTATCCAATACGGCGAAAATATCGAATTAACGAAATGCAGTAAAATGTCTATTATACCAATGCTTACACCAAACGCGAGTAAATATCAAATTAAACATATGTGGAGTAAAATGTCTATTAACAATACCGTGAGATATATCGAAATTATCGAAATATGCGAGTAAAAAGTTAGTAAAACGGAGTCAATATGAACATACTGTGAGTAAATATACGAATATCAATTATCGAGAAAAGTCTATTATACCAAATACGCGAGTAAATATCGAATTAATCGAATATATTGAGTAAAATGTCTATTATTACCAATAAGCGAGTAAATATCGAATTATATAACGAATATTGTCAGTTAAAATGTCTATTACAATACGCGAGTAAATATCGAATTATCGAAATATGTGAGTAAAATGATATTTAACCAATACGCGAGTAAATATCGAATTAAAGGATATATTCTAGTAAAATGTCTATATACCAATACGCGAGTGTAAAATATCGAATTATGATATGCAGAAAAATGTCTATTATACCAATACGCGAGTAATATCGAATTAATGAATATTGCCAAGTATAAAATGTCTATTATACCAATACGCCTAGTAAATATCGAATTAAAAATATGGAGTAAATATCTATTATACCAAATAACGCGGTAAAATATCGAAATTACGAATATGCAAGTGATATATACGAAGGTACAATTTCATGATTGTAGTCGATGGAGGGTTCGATAGTCCTTGAATAGTTCGGTAAACCCTCGATCTGCGAGTCGTTCATGGGATAATTGATGGAAGTTCGAACACGAGAGCTCGAAAGTAAAAATCGATTGCTTGAAAAGTCCTGTATATTTGGACATGTTCCCCACGACACTTTCCTAGGTCCCACAGTCATTTAACATTAAGTTACCATATGATATTTTAATTGTATTTCAACTTTTCAAACCATTTGACCCCATTGACTTTAATGGGCCCGTTTTCGAACTTTCGACTTCCAGAACTTTTGGAAGTATCGGCCATCTCTACTCTGCACATGGTCAAGTTTTTAAGCTCATTGAGCAGAGGAGGAGGCAGAGGATACCATCCTTGAAGGAAAGAGAATTAATACATTTTTTTAATTTAGTCCACGCTCAGTATTTCAATTGTTTATTATTTTAGCTACACTCAGGGAATTATAAGAGGTTTAAAACATTTGCCTGTGCTGTTTATTTGCAGCAATCACATGATTCCATTGAACTAGTTAAACAGTAGAAGCCAAAGTGTTAATCACCACAGTACGCCAGCTTCCAATGTTTTATAGTCAACGTTTGATTAATGAACACCTTCATCAGGGATATGCAAACAATAACCCATCACCACACCTACTAAAAATGCCACTCCCCCTACGGGTCCAGCTAAGTTGGAAACCCCAAACATCGAGAGTTATCTTATGTTTACAACATCAAATGGATAGAAAGTAAATATACATCCAAGTCCACTATTGCTTAATAAGGACATGAGAAATATATTGGTAACACAAGGGCATATAAATGTCAAAATCTCACAAGAAGGCATTGACAGATGAGAAACTAATATAAGTCCCTGGGGGTGACATGTTGAAAGGGTATCTATCCAAAATGCTTTCTCTTGAAACTAATATTTTGGTGTCATTAGTGCGATCAGCCGCTTAATTACCATGCCTTTCAGATCCCGTCCTGATATCTGGGGCCTAACTGAGTTTTTAAGTTGTTCCTTGTAAAAACAATAGTCTCCTTGATTTTAAAACAAAAATTGCGGAAACACAAAAAAAGACCTCGTTAGATTCCCTATCGAACCATAACCAGGTCAATAATACAAACAAAAAAAATAAAACATATTTTTCCTGGAACATCTCAATAAGGTACGTCTAGTGTTCTGTCAAGGTACCCCATGAAGATATTGATGTATCTGAAAGAGAAACTCGGTGGGGGTCTTTAAACTCGGGGGGGCTGTTCGCTGCATGCTTTAGCTAATACCATGGCTAATAATGTTATAAGAGGGTAGTCATCTGTTGGCTAATCTTGGCTAGTGGAATATTATCTATTTCTGGTAGAGAATTTAAAGGGGAACGTGGTCTCCAAACAAGTTAAGTTTAAATGAAAGGCCAGTTTCATCCTTTAAAATAACCATCAACCACCTCTCTACGTGCTCCATGCCCAAGATACAGAAAAGACTGACCAAAGAGTAAGTTAATGGGTGGGGAGAGGGCTGACAGTGACATTCCTAAGGCTTCTCCTGCACAGTGCACCGTGAGTGGGCGAACCACGGCACCTGTGAGTGGGCGGGGCCATGGCACCCACGAGTGAGAGCGGGGGGCCACCGAGGTGTAAGATAATGGGCCATGGGGGGCCTGCAACTGGAGGGACCATGGGATCCATGAGTTGGAGGGACCAGGGGGGCTGCAAAGGGGAGGAGGAGACACAGGACAGATTGACTGACAGTTTCAGAGCAGGAAGCAGGAAGTGCAGGGGACCTGGTAATGCTGCTGCAATATCACACACAAAAATGTAAATATCTTCAAAACTATGCAAAATAAACAATGATAATACATTGCAAAAATTCTCAGGGGAGCAATTCCTATCAATTTAGCTCAATTTACTTAAAGTCATTTCTGGACCACAGTTCCCCTGAGCTGCCACATAGCCTTAAAGTGTATGTATACTGAAAAATGTACTTTGCGTCATCTTAATCTATAAATAAATACATGTAAGAAGCACTAGTATTGCCTTCAATACAATACTTGTTTTGCTCAGGCTCTGACCACTGACTATTTCCCACATACCAACTGTCAATACTGCATACAATATACAGCACACCAACTGTCAAACCATTCCAGCTACAGCAAAACTGCTTACAGAAATGCTAAAGATGTTTCAGATTGGATACCTAATTAAATAGGGGTCAGACCAACAAAAAAACGGTACAGTGATAGTTGGGATGAATTATAGTTTCCACTAATGAGCAATTTAAAAAAACAAATTTTCCAGTGTACATAAAGACAGACGTGCCATCACTGTAGACCATTTATTGGGTCTGATCATCAACAAGGCTTGACTGAGCACCTATACTCTCACTGATACTCATCTGGAATGGTTGTTCCTACACCATTGTGTGTCGCGGGTTAGCCCTGTGATTGCACGTGTTGGCCCCACCCTTTTCCGTAGGCTTCACAATCATTGGTTTGTTTTTTTCTTGATCTATTGTTGCACATCATCAACGCCACATATAACCCAGTTTTTCAAAACTTTTGTAAATGTTTCAATTGTCCAAACTTGACACATAGAGCTTTTCTCTTGAGGGAAAACCAGTCTTTAAACTTGGACTGTCTTTGAACTGTTCTTTCAGCTTAAAGGAACACTATATCCAAAAAAACAACTCCGGGGGACCTGGAACTTACCTTACCGCCGCTCCACTCGCAGCCGCTCCTTCAATGACAGCAGCTCTGTCCCGACCGCGCGCCCTATCTTAGGCGCATGCGCGCCAATACAAAAGATAGGGCGCGCAATCAGGAGAGAACAGCTGTTCAGACACTGAGCGGCGGTAAGCGCGCAATCGGGAGAGAACAGCTGTTCAGTGAAGGAGCGGCTGTGAGTGGAGCGGCGGTAAGGTAAGTTCAGGTCCCCCGAGCGTAATATTATTCACAGGGAGCTGAGAATAAGGTTCTCACCTCCCTGTGAATAATACAACGAATGGCAAAGAGTTGTTTTTTGCAATATGGGAGTTTACAGTCCCTTTAAAGGGATGCCATACTGAAAAAAAAATACTTTTCCTCATCTTAATCTATAAACAAAAACGTGTAAGTAGCACTTACTCTGAGGTTTGTGTGTTTGCTGCATGCCCTCAATCCAGCACATATTTTTCTCAGGAGCATATACCCCCCCTCCTTTTAACCACTCCCTCTTCCATCTGACCTGACTTTTTCCCAGAAAGCAAATGTCAAAACTGCACACAGCATACAACATTCCAACTGTCAAAACTCTGTCACATTCCAGCTTCAGTAAAACTACTCACAGAAGAATAGTTTATGACAGCAAGCCACTTGATTGACAGCTGAAATTGATTGAAGATGGTTTATACTGGATATCTAAAGAAA
Organism: Hymenochirus boettgeri; assembly: GCA_019447015.1. Classification (NCBI taxonomy): domain Eukaryota; kingdom Metazoa; phylum Chordata; class Amphibia; order Anura; family Pipidae; genus Hymenochirus; species Hymenochirus boettgeri. The sequence continues at coordinate 295,088,304 of CM033473.1, forward strand.
TAAGGGGCAGATCAACAAAAAAATCAGTGGTGTTTTGGGAAGAATTATACAGTGGTGGTATGGAAGAATTATAGTGTCCAGTAATGGGCAATTTAAAATAACTTTTTTCCCAGTATAGATGCCCTTTTAGAAGCTTCTCCATCTTAAATGTATTGATTTCAAAGTCAGAGTCATTAAACGGACATCGAGGTACAAACGATAGAACTTTATCGGGCAAACTGAACTTACCATCTCAGGGGCCGAGATGACAATTTGGCAATTACATTGGCTCCTTCCTTCCTCTGCGTCCTCTTTCTTTGTCTAAAAAGAAATCGTTTCCCACGTGGTCTCTGGTAAGCCAAGAATACACGGATCCCTTTCAGACTCTCCTGGGCTATGTTCTTTTTAAGCTTTTCCGGCTCTAATACAATTTATTTAAAGGCATGTCCAACTGGTGATTATCAGTTATCTGACACCCACCCCACAGCTATTGTACCATTTTATTACCTGCTTTCCTTTCCTTTCTGGAAAAAGTATCCTCCTCTGCTCAATGAGCTTTTTATAAGCTTGATATGTGCAAAGGACAATTATTATCCTTAAAGGAATAGTTCACTCTCAAAGTTAAATGAGCTATGCCTTACCTCCAGTTCTTCAATCAATAGCGCAGGGTCTGGGAATGAAAGTAAGAAGAAACTTACCTTTTACTCAATCCAATGCGGCCTCACTGAAATCTCCGACCGCTTCCCTGCTCTTCCCCACAGCTGAACAAACAAGAAAAGAGATGATCAATGCACATTCCGGGGCCCCATATATCATAATAATATCTGTGCCAGTGCAAACAGTATAAAAATGGGGGGTTTTAGTTACAATTTTATGCATAAAAGTGAAAAGCCTTCCAACCACGTCACGGTAACCCCAGTATGGAAGGTCCTAACAATTTACCTTGGGTCATTTATCTTTCCCACAGCTGTAGAGATCAGGGAAGCGGTCGGAGATTTCAGTGAGGCCGCAGTGGATTGAGTAACAGATAAGTTTCTTCTTACCTTCGTTCCCAGACCCTGCACTATTGATTGAAGAACTGGAGGTAGGGCAGTTCACTATTCCATTAGTTATAAGCCTTTTTATATGCATATTTTACAACGCTGAGGGAAATAAATCCACTAAACATACTTTTTATATATACCTAGGATACAAAGGATTTTTGGAACCTGCATCAATTAAAAAAAAATAATATATTCATTAAATTAAGTCACGTCTTGCAAGTCGGATGAATGGCTCTATACCATTAGGCTGAATTGCACGTTATTATGCCAGTGGTTCTAGACACATGCATTAGCCATAGGGGAGCTAAGGTGACCCCCTCCCAGAAAACCTGTGAGTGAAGCACGGATATCCCACTATTACCATGTGACATTAACCCTTTGCATGCTGTATCCCACTATTACCATGGGACATTACCCTTCACATGCAGTATCCTACTATTACCATGTGACATTAACCCTTTGCATGCTGTATCCCACTATTACCATGTGCATAACCCTAAATGCAGTATCCCACTATTACCATGTGACATTAACCCTTTGCATGCTGTATCCCACTATTACCATGTGACATTAACCCTATACATGCATTATCCCACTATTACCATGTGACATTAACCCTTTGCATGCTGTATCCCACTATTACCATGTGACATTAACCCTATACATGCAGTATCCTACTATTACCATGTGACATTAACCATTCACATGCAGTATCCTACTATTACCATGTGACATTAACCATTCACATGCAGTATCCCACTATTACCATGTGACATTAACCCTATACATGCAGTATCCCACTATTGCCATGTGACATTAACCCTTCACATGCAGTATCCCACTATTACCACGTGACATTAACCCTTCACATGCAGTATCCCACTATACCATGTGACATTAACCTATACATGCAGTATCCCACTATTACCATGTGACATTAACCCTTCACACTCAGTATCCCACTATTACCATGTGACATTAACCCTTCACATGCAGTATCCCACTATTACCATGTGACATTAACCCTTCACATGCAGTATCCCACTATTACCATGTGACAATAACCCTTCACATGCAGTATCCCACTATTACCATGTGACATTAACCCTTCACATGCAGTATCCCACTATTACCATGTGACATTAACCCTTCACATGCAGTATCCTACTATTACCATGTGACATTAACCATTCACATGCAGTATCCCACTATTACCATGTGACATTAACCCTTCACATGCAGTATCCCACTATTACCATGTGACATTAACCCTTCACATGCAGTATCCTACTATTACCATGTGACATTAACCCTTCACATGCAGTATCCCACTATTACCATGTGACATTAACCATTCACATGCAGTATCCTACTATTACCATGTGACATTAACCCTATACATGCATATCCACTATTGCCATGTGACATTAACCCTCTCACATGCAGTATCCCACTATACCACGTGACATTAACCCTTCACATGCAGTATCCCACTATTACCATGTGATATTAACCCTATACATGCAGTATCCCACTATTACCATGTGACATTAACCCTTCACATGCAGTATCCCACTATTACCATGTGATATTAACCCTATACATGCAGTATCCCACTATTACCACGTGACATTAACCCTTCACATGCAGTATCCCACTATTACCATGTGATATTAACCCTATACATGCAGTACCCCACTATTACCACACGTGACATTAACCCTTCACATGCAGTATCCCACTATTACCATGTGATATTAACCCTATACATGCTGTATCCCACTATTACCACGTGACATTAACCCTTCACATGCAGTATCCCACTATTACCATGTGACATTAACCCTTCACATGCAGTATCCCACTATTACCATGTGACATTAACCCTTCACATGCAGTATCCCACTATTACCCTGTGACATTAACCCTTCACATGCAGTATCCCACTATTATCATGTGACATTAACTCTTGCCATGCAGTATCCAACTATTACCATGTGACATTAACCCTATACATGCAGTATCCCACTATAACCATGTGACATTAACCCTTTGCATGCAGTATCCCACTATAACCATGTGACATTAACCCTTCGCATGCAGTATCCCACTATTACCCTGTGACATTAACCCTTCACATGCAGTATCCCACTATTACATGTGACATTAACCCTTCACAAGCAGTATCCCACTATTACCATGTGACATTAACCCTTCACATGCAGTATCCCATTCCATATGACATTAACCCTATACATGCAGTATCCCACATACATACCCATGCATCCCACTATTACCATGTGACATTAACCCTTCACAGGCAGTATCCCACTATAACAATGCGACATTAACCCTTCACATTAGACATATAACAGATTTTATACCAAGGCTGATTGAAATTGTATTTGTATGGTAGTTTAGATGAATGACCTTCTAAATTAATCCGCCAGCTCTGCTGTTTGCTGTAGGTCAGACGTATTAACTGTAAAATCCCCCTTATTAATTTAGTTGATATATGATAAAATGATGATTTTATGATAACAGGTGACACATTAATTAGAGAAATGTCCTAATTAGCATAACACTCAATCCTTTATCATGGAGTATAGAGACACCCAGTAAGAAGTGGGCGGCTATTTTGGTATAATATTCTTTTGTGGGTTACTAGAATGATTCTGCTGGACAGAGCACAGCATTATGGGATAGCACAACACGTCATTTTCACACTTTAACTAAATTATCCCTGCAATGCATCTTAAATAGCAACTGTCTAGAATGATTTAATATTTTTGCCCTACTTACCCTTGAATGTTTTAAAAAATGATCCAACCATTACCCAAGCTCAGAGGGTATTACAATGACCCCAGCGCTGTCTCAATAAATCAAATTCAACGTCTCTAGTCTATAACTGGTATTAACTGGATTCATTGAAAGTGGCCATAATGGTATTGGACCTTGATGGAATTTATTTTAGCTTTCGCTTGGTTAATGTATCTGTACACACATACAGAGAGAGCAGAACAATGTATAATTCTGCTGCTGTTGCATTTTCCTGGTTGGTTCCCTTTGAAATGTGTTTATGGAAATGTGTCCTTCATGGATTTATGGCAAATACAGATTTTTACTGTAAACAGTCACTAGGGAATGTATTAATATTATTCTAGAGGCGGTTACACCTCCATAAACAAAGCAGATCTGAAATAAATAGAATTATTCCAACCCCGCTCGGCCCTAGAGTCAGATGATGGATGGTGCGTATAGACATGTTCTTATTCAATGCAAGCCTCACATTGCGAACAAAGAGCTTGCAATCTATCTTACCATCTGGACCAATAGAAGGAAAGAATGGATTGAAGGATTGGTGGGGGGTAAAAGGAAAGGGAAAGTATCCGCAGAGCTATTGTAGTGAAAGGTTTTAAGTGCTTCACACAGGTCCACCTTTAAGACAAAAAAACAAACAACAACTGATATAATCAGCACATTATTACACGTGTTATTAACCAGATATTTAAGAATAATTATCGTCCCCATTCAGGCAAAGTAAACTGGCTCCTCCCTCAATGCAGTCAATCAAGGCTGAGACTGCTGACATCCCAACCAATGATTGACTGCTGTTTCCCCTGCTGCTTCCTCTGCACACGCTCAAGCTTATGAAAAGCTCATTGAGCAGAGGGAGGAGGCAGATACCTTCGCCAGAACAGAAAAGAACTTATCATAAATATCTGGTTACAAATACATGTAATAAACTGCTAAAAATAGTTGGGGTTGTGGGCAGATGACTGACAGTTTTTTGTTTTTTAACCCTTAACTCTCCTTTATGGTGTTGTACAGGTCTGCATGGCAACACATATATGTTTTACCCTCCTGTACTGGGTACAGATACAAACATAGAAAAGATAATCAATGCACATTCCTGGGCCCCATACAATATCATATTATCTGCACACTGGCATACTTTATAAACAAAGGGGTTTTAGTATACATTACTGTGATCACATGAATGAAAAGCCTTCCAACCACGTCAAGGTAACCCCAGTCTGGAAGGTCCTATGGAAGGTCCTAACTTCTAACCTTATATGGGAGGTCCTATGCCTTTAATATAAAGCACTGGATGGATGGACTCTTCCCTCATTTTAAAAAGCCAAAGAGCTGGGGGGAAGGGAGAGAGCCTGTTATATGGATCCAGTGTGTTAGAATGAGAAATGCAAAGTTTGCTAATGGTAATTAAAGTAAAAAGGTTAGACATTAGGACCTTCCAGAATGGGGTTACCTTGACGTGGTTGGAAGGTTTTTCATTCATGTGATCACAGTAATGTATACTAAAACCCCTTTGTTTATAAAGTATGCCAGTGTGCAGATAATATGATATTGTATGGGGCCCAGGAATGTGCATTGATTAACTTTTCCATGTTTATAATGTATTCCAGTGTGCAGATAATATGATATTGTATGGGGCCTAGGAATGTGCATTGATTATCTTTTCTATGTTTATAATGTATGCCAGTGTGCAGATAATATGATATTGTATGGGGCCCAGGAATGTGCATTGATTATCTTTTCTATGTTTGTATAAATGTATAAATGTTTGACCAGATCAGTAGCACTTCCGCTAAATGTAGTTGTAAATTAGCCTAATTGGAGTGCTTCCACAATCCTTGTATTGTCTATATATATATATATATATATATATATATATATACAGTAATCCAATTTAAAATATAAAGACAGATCAAAGCTGTATAATTTGCCATGCACAAGCTAATGATCTAATATGTGAACATAGCGTAATCTTCCTTTGGGTAATTCACTCAATCAGACATCAGATGGAACACGGTGTACCGGCGCCTGTAACCCATCAGATGTTACATTATGTACAGTCAGTGTGTCTAGTGGAATTTCAAGTGCCAAATTCTGTTTTCTCTTATGGTGATAAACATCAGGATTTGAAAGACTGAATATCTTTCCTTACATTCTATTATCTCAGTAGGAGCCTTCACTGCCATTAAGTCGATTGGATCATTACTATTAGCACTCTTAGCATTGGCCTTCCATACATACGGTGGATGTTGACTAAAGTTATAGGTAGGAGTAGGCAGGAGAAGGTAGGAGTAGGCAGCACGCAAGAAATAAAATCAAGATCCTTTATTTCTTCAATTAAAATCAACTTGGATTTGGTCCATAAAACGCTAACAGTCACCATGTTACACACATCGAGAGAGTGGGAGGTTGTTGACTAACTTTAAAGAGCAACTGTAATGTCTAAGCTCCACCCAAAACCACTTCTTGCAGAGCATGTCATTGATTAGGCCCTGGGCCAGAAGGAGGTGGAGCAACAACACTACAGTTGTCCTTTAACTACCATGCTCTTCTTGATTTAACACTTCCCTCTTTCTGTATCCTGTCTGAACATTAACGGTACTTTACTAACCCCCAGTGTTCCTTTCTAGAAATGTGAACGAGCAAAATTTACAACGCGTTTCAGTCTTAAGGCTGCTAAGCTGGTCAGATTGTCAAGCAGTTTTCGAAGGTTATAGAGCAGAACACAGTCCGCACTGTGCTGGGGGGTAAATGTTCTGTAAGGCGGGGGGCAGTTTTACTCCTCTATAAAAGGTCTTAGGTTCCATTTAGTGGACTGTTAAGCATCACTGATGAATATAGGGGTTACTAATGTGCTAATATAGGCTTAAGAGAGCAAATGTGAGTTAATGTTGAATTACAGTAAGTGTTGGTGGATATTGGCTTTAGTAAGGATGTCACAAATGTAGCATATGCAATTCTGTAGGAGTTGCTCTGTAGGCCAAGTCTTATTGCAGTAGTAGCACCCTAAACCTGGTCCTTTAATTGGGGTCTTATGCTTTGCTACATAGCATTGGATGAGAGGCCTTTGATTCCCTATATAAGCTACTAGGTGGGGGGAAGTGAAAGCATGCTACAATAACCCACGAGGGAGACAAGTTGTCAGCCTAGAGAAATGACCCAAGATAATTAGTTAGGACCTTCTGTCTTAAATGGAGAGCTAAGGCTCTGTAACAATGTACAATCTACCCTGTGTAGAATACTTGGGCCTCGTTAATACTGACTTTATATCAGTGTCTGAGCTGCCTGCGAATATCCCCCCCCTATAGCTGATCTATAATAATGTCAAACAATGCTAAGCTTTGATTCCCATTCATAATGACATGTTATGAGGTTGTCCTTGCAGATGGCACAGTAGAAGAACCATCTAATTTGACATGATGGAGTAGCTTATTACTTGGCTCGCCAGGTGGCCTTTAGATCATCTGGTACAGAGCGCACCTTGCAGGGAAACAGATCATGTTAGTAACCTGCACAGATGCTGCGTTAGAACAATCCGCATGAACTAAAAAGACATTTACTTCCACGAAATCCAATTACTTGAATAGGAAACGGAGGTACGAGTGTCCTTAGAACAGTGCAGATTTCTTCAACCAAAGTTCTCAAAGCAAAAAGTCCTTAAAGAATACATATCTAGGAAAACTGCCATTGGTATTGGTTCAAGGGGAAGTTTATTTGTTATTGGGGGAAAAAAGCAGTATTTTCCCATTCCAATGATCTTAATCTGCCCGTTCAGCTGTGTGTGTATAAATAAATGCTTCCAAAATACTGAATTCCTGTTTGTAGAAACCCTAATAGTCCGTTATGGACGCCCTGGGTTGATTCAGTTGCTCAGTAGAGATCTGAGCATGTGTGACCCATCCAACAGCCAATCAGTAGAATTTACTGTTAGGAACATCCCAAGGAAGTGATGCATCCTGGGAAGAAGATTTGTTACAGAACCTGGAATGGGCAGGTCATCGGCATACAGATGGTAGTTAAAGCCAAATGAGCTGATGACTTCTCCCAGGGAAATAGTATAGAGGGAGAACAGCAGGGGTCTAAGAACAGAGCACAGCGGAACCCCAACATTAAGAGGAACCGGAGAGGTTCTGTTCGAGAGGTAGGATCGTAGCCAGGATTCCACTTCATTCCGGGTGCCCAAGGAGTGAAGAATTTGCATTAGGAGGGAATGATTAACCATGTCGAAAGTAGAGGAGAGGTCGAGAAGGATTAGAATAGAAAGTGACCTTTGGCTTTGGCAGCCTGAAGGTCATTCACGACTTTGCACAGGGCCGTCTCCGTGGAGTGTCCAAGATGAAACCCAGATTACAAGGGGTCCAGTGAGTTAATAGAATTAAGATAATTAGCGATACGGGAGAAGACGAGACGTTCCAGTAGCTTAGAGGCTATCGGTAGAAGAGAGACCGGGCGGTAGTTAGCAAGACAATAGGGGTCAAGGGAGGCATTTTTGATTATGGGTTTCACGTGGGCATGTTTAAAGGAGGAAGGGAAAATGACAGATGACAAGGAGGTGTTGAATATTTGGGTAAGTATAGGGGTGACTGCCTGATTACAATGCTTCAGTAGGAAAGAGGGCATGGGAATCGAGGGGACATGTAGTGAGCGGACAGGACCAAAGCAGGTGAGGGACCTCTGACTGGGTCACCGGACTAAAAGATTCAAGAGCAGTAGAAGGCGATGTGGGTAGAAGAAGAAGAAGTTCGCAAAGGAGAGTGTGGAGAGAGAAGAGAGTCAGTGGGCAAGGGACGGAGAAGGGAGTTAAAGATGGAGAACAGGCGGCGGGGGTTTGATTTATTATTTATAAGCGCCTTATAGAATTTTTGTTTTGAGTGCGGTGTTGAGGCATTGTATTATAAACTTGTAATGGCGAAAGTCAGCCTGGGTACGAGACATTCTCCACATCCAGTCAGCAGGGGCGAGGATTCGAAAGACGGCAATTTCGGGGTTGAAAGGGGGCAAGGGAATCAATAGCATCAGGACAGAGTTATAGAATTTAAGAAGCAAGTCAGGGTCAGAGTCGGACATAAGGGTAGAGAGACTAGAGGAGAGAGAAGAAGCCAGCACCGGCAGATCTATGGCTCAGGTATTACGGACATACACACAAGAAGGAGGGTCAAGAGAAACAGGAGAGTGTTGAGCAAGAAAAGTAATAAGATGGTGATCAGAAAGCGGGAAGGGGTTACTTTCAAAAGATGAGACAGAGAGGTTTCTGGTGAAGACGAGATCCAATGCGTACCGGTAGTCGTCCACTGATGAAGATCAAATGAGGATGTGAAGTGAAGAAAAGAGAGGGCCAGGATAGAGCAGAGTAGTCAATGTGACAGTTGAAGTCACCCAGAATTAGGACAGGACTGTCAGTAGAGAGAAAGAAAGTAAGCCAGGTCTCAAAGTCTGAGAGGAATGTAGCCGGGGGAGTCGTGGATGGGGGTCTGTATACCACAGCTACACGTAGCGAAAGAGGGTAGGAAATTTGTACAGTGTGAACCTCAAAGGATGTGAACGAGAAGGCCGGTGGGGGGAAGGATGACATTAAAACGACAGGTGGGGAAAGAAGGAGGCCAACACCTCCACCACAACCCAATGAGCGAGGTGTATGGGAGAGGTGAAGACCTTCTGTAGTGACGGAGGCCTCAATAGCAGAGTCGTGTTGGGAGAGCCAGGTTTCAGTAAGGGCAAGTAGGTTAAAATTCTTAGAACAGGTGGGTGTTTGGTCCTGGGGTGTTCCTAATGGTTTTACCTATTTCTGAATAAAAATTGGCTTTTAACTTACCTGGAGTCCTGGTTCCGTTTGGTTCTGTGTGCACGCCCATTTCAACTTTCTTCCTGGACAGAAATGGTTGTGAATAATAGTGGATTTGTTAGAAAGGGACCAAACATAAAGCAAAGCACAGGAGAAGGGCAGATATGAAATGGGTATTAGAGGAATGGATAAAAGGTTAGAGGGTGTAGATCCATGAGAATGGGGGAGTAAAGGGAGAGTAGGGCGAGGACAACAGGAAACTGAGATATTACAGGGGCCAGGATTAGGAGATACATCCCCAGCAACTAGCAGTATTAGGAGAACAAATAGAAACCGGATATGTGAGATGGATCTGAGGTGGTGCCGTTTATTTGTGACCTATAATGGAGTGCGGTGTTGGTAAAGAGCTGGTGTAGTACATGGGAGCAGTGAGAGGAGGTAGGGAGAAGAGATGGAGAGATATAAATAGAGTGAGAACAGTGGTATGGAGGAGAGAGATATGAACTGAGCTTAGGGAACAAGGTAAAAATGACAGTGAGACACAGCTATAGTAAAGACATTGTCTGTTTAAGCAGGGGAATTGATGTCCCAAGCTGATGGTAGTTATTCTGGAATTTCATAGTCCTGTAGTGTTGAACTCCTGTTAAACTCTTCTGAATCTATGTGCAAAGATTCAGTTTGCACATAGATTCAGTTTGCACTGTTCTAACCCCCAGTAATGCTCTCCCCCTTACAAACAGCTAAATTTAAAGCCAAATGTTCAGACACAGGACTGGGGAATTATCTAATTAGCCAATCAACATGCTGATAAATAACTGTCTGGGGGCAGGAGACCAGTACAAAGTGAAGAGAGCAAAGTGTTACAACAAAAGGTAAATTACATAAATTGATACACTTTTATAGTAAGAGCAAATTGCACACAATATAATATAATACACAGATGAAGGTTGGTATAAATTGAAAAATAGTAAAGATCCCGTACCAGATATATGATTAATGCTGGTTCCAGAAGGGAATATTGAAGGGAAGGTTGGTATAAATTGAGAAATTGTATAGAACCCGTACCAGATATATGATTAATGCTGGTTCCAGGAGAGAATATTGAAGGGAAGGTTGGTATAAATTGAGAAATAGTATAGAACCTGTACCAGATATATGATTAATGCTGGTTCCAGGAGGGAATATTGAAGGGAAGGTTGGTATAAATTGAGAAATAGTATAGAACCCGTACCAGATATATGATTAATGCTGGTTCCAGGAGAGAATATTGAAGGGAAGGTTGGTATAAATTGAGAAATAGTATAGAACCCGTACCAGATATATGATTAATGCTGGTTCCAGGAGAGAATATTGAAGGGAAGGTTGGTATAAATTGAGAAATAGTATAGAACCCGTACCAGATATATGATTAATGCTGGTTCCAGGAGGGAATATTGAAGGGAAGGTTGGTATAAATTGAGAAATTGTATAGAACCTGTACCAGATATATGATTAATGCTGGTTCCAGGAGGGAATATTGAAGGGAAGGTTGGTATAAATTGAGAAATAGTATAGAACCCGTACCAGATATATGATTAATGCTGGTTCCAGGAGAGAATATTGAAGCGAAGGTTGGTATAAATTGAGAAATAGTATAGAACCCATACCAGATATATGATTAATGCTGGTTCCAGGAGAGAATATTGAAGGGAAGGTTGGTATAAATTGAGAAATAGTGTAGAACCCATACCAGATATATGATTAATGCTGGTTCCAGGAGAGAATATTGAAGGGAAGGTTGGTATAAATTAGAATTGTATAGAACCTTACCAGATATATGATTAATGCTGGTTCCAGGAGGGAAATTGAAGGGAAGGTTGGTATAATTGAGAAATATATAAACCCGTACCAGATATATGATAATGCTGGTTCCAGAGAGAATATTGAAGCGAAGGTTGGTATAAAATTGAGAATAGTATAGAACCTTTACCAGATATATGATTAATGCTGGTTCCAGGAGGGAATTTGAAGGAAGGTTGGTATAATTGAGAAATATTATAGAACCTACCAGATATATGATTAATGCTGGTTCCAGGAGAGAATATTGAAGGAAGGTTGGTATAAATTGAGAATATTATAGAACCCGTACCAGATATATGATTAATGCTGGTTCCAGGAGAGAATATTAAAGCGAAGTTGGTATATTGAGATATATATAGAACCCTACCAGATATGATTAATGCTGGTTCCAGGAGGGATATTGAAGGGAAGGTTGGTATAAATTGAGAAATGTATAGAACCGGTACCAGATATATGATTAATGCTGGTTCCAGGAGGGAATATTGAAGGGAAGGTTGGTATAAATTGAGAAATAGTTAGAACCCATACCAGATATATGATTATGCTGGTTCCAGGGGAGAATATTGAAGGGAGGTTGGTATAAATTGAGAAATAGTATAGAACCGTACCAGATATATGATTAATGCTGGTTCCAGGAGGAATATTGAAGGAAGGTTGGTATTTGAAAAATAGTATAGAACCCTACCAGATATTGATTAATGCTGGTTCCAGGGAGAATTTGAAGGGAGGTTGGTATAAATTGGAAATAGTATAGAACCCGTACCAGATATATATGATTAATGCTGGTTCCAGAGAGAATTTAAAGCGAAGGTTGGTATAAATTGAGAATAGTATAGAACCCGTACCAGATATATGATTAATGTGGTTCCAGGAGGGAATATTGAAGGGAAGGTTGGTATAACTTGAGAAATAGTATAGAACCGGTACCAGATATATGATTAATGCTGGTTCCAGGAGGAATATTGAAGGGAAGGTTGGTATAATTGAGAAATAGTATAGAACCCATACCAGATATTGATTAATGCTGGTTCAAGAGATATTGAAAAGTTTGGTATAAAATTGAGAAATAGTATAGAACCCGTACCAGATATATGATTAATGCTGGTTCCGGGAGAATATAAAGCGAGTTGGTATAATTGAGAATATTATAGAACCCGTACCAGATATATGATTAATGCTGTTCCAGGGGGAATATTGAAGGGAAGGTTGTTATAAATTGAGAAATAGTATAGAACCGGTACCAGATATATGATTAATGCTGGTTCCAGGAGGAATATTGAAGAGAAGTTGGTATAAATTGAGAATAGTATAGAACCCACTACCAGATATATGATTAATGCTGGTTCCAGGAGAGATATTGAAGGGAAGGTTGGTATAAATTGAGAAATAGTATAGAACCCGTACAAGATTATGATTAATGCTGGTTCCAGGAGAGAATATTGAAGCAAGTTGGTATAAATTGAGAAATAGTATAGAACCATACCAGTATATGATTAATGCTGGTCCAGGAGAGAATATTGAAGGGAAGGTTGGTATAAATTGAGAAATAGTGTAGAACCCATACCAGATATATGATTAATGCTGGTTCCAGGAGAGAATATTGAAGCGAAGGTTGGTATAAATTGAAAAGTAGTAAAGAACCGGTACCAGATATATGATTAATGCTGGTTCCAGGAGAGAATATTGAAGCGAAGGTTGGTATAAATTGAAAAGTAGTAAGAACCGGTACCAGATATATGATTAATGCTGGTTCCAGAGAGAATATTGACGAAGGTTGGTATAAATTGAGAAATATATTAGACCCATGCCTCTTGGAAAGAGAGAGAGAGAGATGGGTGTCAGTTCAATAACTTCTTCAATAATTCCTTTGTTAAACTCTTTTCACTTAGCCCAAGATTCTCTTTGCACATAGATTCAGTTTGCACTGCTCTAACCCCCAGCAACTATAGAGTAACTATAGCGCACATTATCGGCCATGCGCGATAAAGTTACTCTGATCCGGGAAGTGGTCGGGACCTGTCACTGCTGATGAGGTGGATCGCGTGTAAGGTAAGTGTCTTTGTTCTTCGTCCGTTGCTCCTGGGGAATGGATTGAAGAATGGGAGGTAAGACATAGCTCCTTAACCTCCTGGTCTTCAATCAATACATTAAAGAAATAGTTCACATTTTGAGTGAACTATTCCTTTAAGGAGGGATATGGGCCCCATAATAGTTTTGCTGGGGGCCCCAGTGATTCCTAGTTATGCCACTGAATTTTAGGAACATTTCCCTGTGAGGTGCTTTCCCCACATTTATAAATATAAAAGGGTTTCAAAGAATCGAGAGTTTGCAAGGTTTTTAAACAGTCTTTATTTTACTGCACTGTTAAAAATCATCAGTAGTACAAATATACTTTGGCATAAGAACCATCCAGGCTCCTTTCAAAGTGAATAACTTCAACATAGTCTGCGTTAGGCAAAGCTTCCTAGCAAATCGTATTTCACATAAGTTTGCAATTCTTTTTATATATTTATATATATGCAATACTTTACAGCGGAGTATATTTATAGATATTTATAGGCCTGTATATTTACACATTTACTTAGACCTCTTGCTTTATATAGATATGTATATCTAAGTCTGTACACCGTGACCTAGTAGAGGACCCTGCATTTATGCTGCAAATTGCATGGTGGGAAATTTGCTCTCCCAGTGCTGGCTCATTGTGATTACTGAGCATGCTTGCCCTCACAGATAGTCAGATCAGATGGAAGGAGGAGTCGGTTAAGAGAAGGTGGAAGCCTGAAAAAATTACTGGATTAAAGTCATGCAGCAACACACACAGCTTAGAGTAAGTGCTGCTTACATGTATTTAATTATAGATTAGGATGAGGCAAAGTACATTTTTCAGTATACATATTATAATATTTGCCAATATTTTTTAGTAGAGAGAGTTACTGGCAACAACATATAACATGTGTTGGACATATATGTATTTGGTGGTTGTACACAATTATGACAATCAGTTTGGTGATTGGTGTATTAGAACAGTATACCAAATGTACCAGGCTGTAACAAATGTAGAATACAACTCTTCCCACAATGCCTCATTTATTATTTCTTTATTGTACATTCAGATTTTAACACATTTGGTATGTTTGACTGTATCTAGCTAGAGTCGCCAGATCAGCGAACAAGTCAGAGGATTATAAACCCAATAAAACAGGGAGAGTGTAATCCATGCAGGCATGATAATGGCCTCCAAGCAGCAGATGATCTGGTAACCCTAAGTACTACCATGTTACCGGACAAATGGTTGCACTTTCTAACAACTGGCTCATGATACATGATAATATATATTAGGCTAATGACTTCAATCCATAGCAGCGTTCTATAATAAACAGTTGGTTGCAATAAAACTGAATTAACACGCACAGGAACTTATCTCTTAATACACAATTTGATTTATTAATACCCAGCAAACAAGATTAAAAATAGTCAGGTGATATAAAAGCATCTTATTGGATAATCTTCATTAAACTGACCATAGACCACACCCCTTTTCTTCTTAAAACCCCAGATATCACAGACCCTGTGCAGGGTCACTGCATCCACCTACTGATAGTTGCACCTGAAACGGTGTCTCTGGTCAGCTTAAATCTAGGTAGGATGGATTTATTCCTACCTCCCAATATCATTTTGTTGAGAAGCACCACAGTTTTATATGCCAGGTTAGTGTCCTGGACTTTGCTGTATTAAAGAGAGTGCTGAAGCACTGAGGAAGCCTGGCAAATGCAGTTTTCTTCATATTGGTGATTCCGACAGAAACAATATTGGGAGGTAGGGATTACTTTTCATTTTAACAGTTTACAAAAAAAAACAACTTTATATGCATTTTATTTCTCCTTAAGCTTGGGAGTTTCATTAAGGAATAATAACACAAACATTGTCCTATTTTTAGAAGTGACAATCTCACTGTGTCTGATTTATTACTTCAATAATTGTCTGTAACTGTAATATAATGAATCCCCAGCTATCGCATAAGGCATGAAATTTACATTTCACCTGAAGCTGGCGCTTCTGTTTCCATATGTCTATCTCACCCATTGGCGTCCCTGAAGTGCACTGCACGCTAATCTGATACAGAATGGGTTAGGTATGGATCTTACCCACACATGTGAGGAAGCCACAGAGAAATGTGAGGGATTCAACCTTGTAAAGACGTGTATGCCAGTCATTCTGCAGGAGATGTAATTATACCGTAGGGTGCTATGATATATTGATATATGTATAACATTTTATGCAATAAGGATTTGCATGGCTGTCAATCAACATTGGTTGACCAGTTCTGTATGAAATATAAAGACTGCTTATAGCAGATATTCCCCTTACCTACAGAACTGAGAAAAACAGTCATGTCTTCAAGAAATGAAAGTTTAAAGGCCATATAAAACATATATGGTAAAAATGAACCCCAAACCACAATAGTTAGAAATCTGGCAGATGTAAGACTAACCTGCAGGAAAACATTCTTCTTCCCCTGCCTGGCAAAAGGTTTCTGCCTTTTAAATGGTAGCACATGTTCGGAGGAGGCGGCTAGCGAAATAGAATTCAGTTATTGGCTGTGATGTCACCTGTTACATCCATGACTGACAGCTGCTAACCAGGAAGCAGAAATAGGGCTAACAAAACACCGGGCAGCATTTCAGGTTAATCTTACATCTCTCACATTTCTAACTATTGAAGTTTTAGAGACTTATACATATTTTTTCATTTGGGAGGTGAAATTGTCAGTCAATTTAACGGGACACTGCAGATATGACCTGGATGGGTTGGAACCTTCACAATGGCTGATTCTGGGTATACGCATGGTAAGGGCAGGTTGCAGCATGTGTTGGGGAGGTGGCGGGGACCCTACCCTGCCTGTTATTTACAGTACACTGGGAGTTATGTTACTGGATGAACATTCCATGTGTCGATGATATGTAAATGCCTGTACACATGCACATGTATGTTGACCACATGCAGTCAGCAAATGACCAACCAACAGCCGTTACGGCAGACAAGCGCTCTTGTGTCTTGGGTCACATTTGTGTGGTTTGTTGATCCTTCAGGAGTCACCACATACGTACAATTGGTAAGTTGGGCAATCATGGGTCATTTATGTACCTACCTTATGACAGATAATGAATGACAATGGGGTTAGCAATCCGTTGTAGTTTAATAGGCACTAAAAATATCTGTGATTGTGCAATAATAAGTACTGATACCAAGGATATGGGCCCTTCTGAGGACAGGGGCCCCAGGCAAGGTCCCGGCTATAAAACATTATCTATCATTGTTTATTTTATAGGAGAATAAAAAAAAATCTACATTCAAAATCATCTACTTTGGTTTTCCTATTGGACACCGTGTATATGTCCAAATTAACATGTCTCCCCGTGAAATCCAATGGTGGAAAAGTCGAAAGAGGCACCAATAATACCCAACAGGCCCGGTAACACAGTGACATTCCCTGCCCTGTTATTGGGTGATCCATTCCTGTTATTGGGTGATCCAATGATAAGGCAGGAAAAATACCCGGTCCCATTTTTTCCGCTAGGTTTACAGATTCACAGCCCTGTGCAGATCTCAAATTCATGGTCAAGTTTCATATCTTCATAACCTGGATCACTGACCTCATAACCTGGATCACTGACTTCATAACCTGGATCACTGACTTCATAAACCTGGATCACTGACCTCATAACCTGGATCACTGACCTCATAACCTAGATAACTGACCTCATAACCTGGATCACTGACCTCATAACCTGGATCACTGACTTCATAACCTGGATCACTGACCTCATAACCTGGATCACTGACTTCATAACCTGGATCACTGACCTCATAACCTGGATCACTGACCTCATAAGCTGGATCACTGACCTCATAACTTAGATAACTGACTTCATAACCTGGATCACTGACTTCATAACCTGGATCAATGACCTCATAACCTGGATCACTGACATCATAACCTGGATCACTGATCTCATAACCTGGATCACTGATCTCATAACACAGATCACTGACCTCATAACCTGAATCACAGACTTCATAACCTGGATCACTGATCTTATAACCTGGATCACTGACCTCATAACCTGGATCCCTGACTTCATAACCTGGATCACTGATCTCATAGCCTGGATCACTGATCTCATAACCTGGATCACTGACTTCATAACCTGGATCTCTGACTTCATAACCTCGATCACTGACTTCATAACCTCGATCACTGACTTCATAACCTCGATCACTGACCTCATAACCTGCATCTCTGACTTCATAACTTGAATCACTGACCTCATAACCTGGATCACTGACCTCATAACCTGAATCACAGACTTCATAACCTGGATCACTGACCTCATAACCTGGATCACTGACTTCATAACCTGGATCACTGATCTCATAGCCTGGATCACTGACTTCATAACCTAGATCACTGATCTCATAACTTGGATCACTGACCTCATATCCTGGATCACTGACTTAAAATAGAAATTCAAATATTGAGGTTTTTTTTGGGGGGGGGGAAATAAAGAGCCAGAAGCTTGTCCTCAAATAGGGTACAAGGGATTCCCAGGGGTGGGTTCAAGGAAAATCCCAGGGGTGGGGACCTAAAGGTCTTTTAAGGGAATCTTAGTGTATTATTGCCTTTTAATAAAATCACCATTGTTTTCTGTTAAATTATACTGGGATTGTGCTTATCTCAGTCATTCACCAAAAAAGCTGTCATAAAAAACTTCATGATGTAGCGTGAATCCAGGCTTTAAGGGGTTAATATGCGGTTTAAATGAGAACATTCTTTTTAATAAATGAAATAGTCTCTGAATATTTTAATTCATAGATAGGAATTGGAGCTGCCATGATGGTTCCCCAAGCAGATCTAAGGCTGTAGCTCCCTCGTATACATATATATAAACATGCTGACAAGCCGTGTTTTGTGCGCCCCATAACATATAAGTTTATAGAACATGCAAAAGACTTAATGGGCCATCTGTTCATTTAATGGGGAAATAACTCTCAAAACAAAGCATTCCCCTAAATACTGGTTAATCTCAAATCCCCTCCCTCTGACATCACACTCTCCAGACATTGGCTACAAAAGTTTCTTTTTATCTGTAGCGGTATCTCCCCTATTTAAATATTCATTAGCCCTTTAAAGGGTAATTCTAGCATTAAACAACTTTCAAACTTTAAAAGTCCTCAGGGTTAGACATAAACTGCTCGCCCCTTGGTTTTGCACTGATGCCTCTTATTGGAGGGTTGAGTTTTGACTTTTTCTCTCAATAAGGCTCCACCCCCTCCCTGAGTTTGGGGCCTAACCAATGGGAAGGTAAGGCCTTAAATTCACAGAGAGGGTAGAGCCTGTCTGGAAGGCCAAGTGCAACCTCTAACGTATCAGAGCAAAACTCAGGAGGGAGGATCATTTAAAGGGGTGGGAATAGTTGGAAGCTAATGCGCTGTCTGAAGAGTTCAGAGTGAGATTAACCCCTGTAAGTCCAACAGTAGGGAAAACTTTATTTTAAAACAAAATCTCTCTTTAAGAGCCCATGCACCAAAGCCTTTTAATTTATTTATAAAAACTAGAAGCCCGGAAGCACACGATCAGTAAATTATATGGTTGAACACAGTACGCAGACCCGTCTTTAAACCCAGTCGTACAACATGGACGCACAACAGGGATAAATGTACATCAATGTGCAATGTGCGAAATCCGTTTACAGTAGATTTGCTTAGGACTTTCTGGTTTTAAAGGAGAATTATACTCTTGCAGGAACCGTACGCTCGTTCGGGAAAGGCCGAAAATTTCCATCAGCCACACTAGACTCCATATAGAGGAGTCTAGCGTGGCCGATGGAAACACACAGTCCCGAGCGTTCTCCTTATGAAGTTCATAGGGAGAACGCTCGGGACTGTATGTATGCAGATCTTTGAAAGATGGCAGACAGGATCTTCTTTCTGGCTCCTCCCACAGTCACTGTCACTGACAATTTTCCAATCTCTAACATTGTTAATTAAGTGGGGGAGGAGCCAGAAAGCAGTCAGTTACTGTATGAGTATAATTATCCTTAAATGGGAAAGTATAAACCTCTGGAATTTGTGCGCTACACAGAGCTCCTTCTCTTCATCAGTCCCCTGAAGGCATTGAGGCTGTGAAGTCCTGTAGATACAGAGCTGATGGCTGAATGTTGGTTGTTGCAGATGCATCCATTGGATGGGGTGTGTATGCACCTACCAGGGGAGAGATTGCCCTGTTCTATACAAGTGTCTGAGGTGGACAGGTCCCGAGGTATAATCATGGGGATGGAATATTGGAGTTTTTCCCTGCTTTTGTACCACAAACAAGAACACATGGACTGGAAATGAAGCACCTCGGCGTAAACGTTACGAAATCCACCTGAAGAAGAGCTTGTGTCGGTGGTACGGATACTGGAGTGACCATTCTGGGTGAGCAAAGCCCGATGCTCTGCGTCCCTTTTCTCGTCTTCAGCGTTCATGGTCATAAAACGAAGAACCACCAAGTTGAGAAAAGCCCCGATGACCGTCAGGCCAGTTAGTATGTAGACAAAGCTAAAGGCAACATACTGGGGCTTAGTTTGTAAAGCTGCGTCCTTTTGCAGGGCCACATAGTCTCCGAATCCAATAGTGGTGAGCGTGATAAAGCAATAATAGTAGGCGTGGAAAAAACTCCATTTCTCGTAGTGAGAAAACGCAGCAGCTCCGATGCACAAGGTGCTTAGACAAGAAAAGAAACCAATTGTAACCATGTTGGCCATGGACACTTCGGGTCGCCTCATGCCCAGGCACTTCTTGATACGGTGGAGGAGATACTTAACTAAGGTGTTGATCCTCTCGCCCAAGCTCTGAAACATGACCAAGGTAAGCGGGATTCCGAGAAGTGCATAGAACATGCAAAAGATTTTACCTCCATCGGTGCTCGGAGCAGCATGTCCGTAACCTGCAGGAAAACGACAAAATATATTCATTTTATAATCTCTCGAGAAGATTCCTATTCACGCTTACTAATGGTTTACTAATATACTAACATCATAAAACCTTAAAGCCTTTCCAATAATTAATACCTCCTGTTTCCCATGGCCCTTTGCCAGTGGTAATGTAATGTAAGACCCATTCACATCTAAGGGGATTGTGGCAAATAAGTATTTGGCTCACGGGGAGGTGTAACCAGAAGCAGAGGAGCTTGGGGGAAAGAGGGAGCAGCACCAACAATAACATTTTTAGGCAACGAATAACAGTTTTAAGGTTAAAAATATAGCAGTTCGGGATCGTTGCTACATGGAGAATTACCTAAACTTATGACTTTTATTCTCCTTTAAGGATGACAGACAAGATATGGGCAGGGTACCCTGCTCTAAATCTCTGTAGTCCCATCTACTGTAGTTTCTAAACCCTGCCAGATCTGCCCAAGCCAAACCAATTTCAGGTTGGGGCTGTCAGTTCTGGGATAAAAGGATAGAACATCAAAACAGGAATGTTCTATAGATAACAGCAAATGTATTCTCAAGATTCCCAGGAATTATCTGGACCTCCTGTAAGCTGGGTACACACAGTAACGACGGTATCGGGGCTTTATCATTATGTGTGTACGCTCGTATCCCGAACTAGCGCACGGCTGCCGAACGATCGGGTCGGCCGTACGCTCGTTCGGGAAAGGCTGAAAATTTCCATCGGCCGTGCTAGACTCCATATAGAGGTGTTCTCCTTATGAAGTTTATAGGGAGAACGCTTGGGACTGTGTGTATGAAGATCTTTGAAAGTTGGCAGACAGGATCTTGCAGATTCTGTCTGTCATCTTTCAGAAATCTGTGCTGTGTGTACCTAGCTTTACTGTACGTGATCTATACTAATTGCACAGACAACAGCCTAGGCAATCATTTTGTGATCTGCATTCACAGTATGAATGGACCAGTCCCCGGAATGTTGGGAGGTAAAGTGTTCTTAGGTATAAGATAAATTCAGATCTTACATTTATCTATCCAATATGTTAGCACTAGCCAACATGGCCCAGAACTCCTTACAAGCTAATCTATGCCCCAGGGCATAAAGAGTTAAATACAACAGTAAATAATTAAATGCACATTACACTGCTCGCCCTCTCTAGACAGCCCAGGACTTTTCTGATTCAGATCACAGCTGGGTGGTCTCTGCAACACATCATCAGTCTTCCCCTGGTGCCTTGGTCCTTACTGGATGCAGCGACTGTCCCAGACTGTGATGGTATATAAATGCTGAGGCTCTGAGTCCTGGCATGATCCATCTTAGCCTGACTGGTCTGTCTGACCCTTAGGTTCAGTCTGTGCATCTCCTATGAAGCTGTGAACATTGCTTGGGACACAGGATGCAGTGGGACAGTTGGTAAGTATAAGGAGGTTTTGTAGCAGGGAGCGGTGGTTATTATTTTCATCGTATATTATTTCAAGCTGTTCTGCATTACAGATTTCTAATTTCATTAAAGTTCAATTTACTCCGAACAGCGAAGATAGGGACAGTGCTCGGTTTATTATTACTGATTCCTGCCGTACTTCTAAATCTCTTCTGTTTATATAACTCGACCACAACCTGTCACCGCTCACCGCGTTTTCCCAGCACGAAATCCAAACGGCTTCTGCAATATTAATGGATTAAAGTGAAGGGGACAGAAGGGAATTCAGAATGGACTTTTAATAAGCGGCATTCATATTGCTTGATTAGAAATCTGCCATTGGAATAATGCACGGAGAGCTGAGTGCTCAAACGCTGCTACAGGACTAGAAATAGCTACTCTATTGCCTTTCATGAACCCTTGTTTCACTGTATAAGTTTATCATTGACCAGAATTAATTCCTTGATTTTTGCCTTATGAGCTAGCATGTCTCAGGGTATGATGTCATACATGAATTATTATACTGCCCATATACTTTCTATTTATTTAATAAACCCTCGGTCGATCAATTTGCAATCAACATTATTCTCTAATATCAATCTTTGCAGTTAGATTGGCAGATTGGTACACTGGACAATTAATTTGCCTCCACCAATCAGATGATACATTTTTACAGGTCCAATACAATCGATAACATCTGATTGGGTTCTGCAGATTTAGAACACGGGCAAAAAAGAAGCCTAGAATGTTTTTAGGGGAAAGTATTTTTCAGTCTTCGGGAGAAATTACATCATCTGGTGACTGAGTAGTATCACATCTAATCTACCAATGACTAGAGAGGAAATAAAATGTCAACTTATAGGGAATGAAGTCAGTCTTCGCCAGGGCCACTTCTACCATTAGGCAGAGTGAGACATTTGTCTCAGGTGGCACCCCGGCACTGAAGAAGAAAGGTGGCAGACAAGCAGTGGTAGAAAAAAATGTTTTTTTTTCTTTGACCGGTCAATAAAAAAAAATTAATTTCCCCTAGTAACAGATATGATGTTGTTAAAATCATTTTATATGGTTAGGTTAGCTTTAGTTAGTTTGTTAGGCTAGGTTAGACTAGTTAGACCAGGGCGGCATTCAAACGTTTGGCTCAGGCAGCAAAAACCTTAGAAGTGTCTTCTAAGGTCTTCACTATTAGGAGAGAAGCAAATATTTTATGTTAATGAACCTAATTTATTATTTTTATATTTACATATAATAATAAATGGTCCGTGTAAAAAAATCTGCATAGCTCTAATTGCTTTTTACGAATATATTTAAACACATTGACGTATTCATTTATTTATATTTACATATACATGAGACATGAGACCGATGGTTTTCCGATCGGATTTACAATCAGCTTAACGATCATAATTCCAATTGTAAGAACCTATGCGCCACCAATCTCCTGTAAATTTTAGCTTAAGATGGGATAGACAGAAAATTTCTGCCTTGCCCATTCAAGGTTTTTCTGATAGACCGATCGATATAAAACATGGAAAAATGTCTTCAATATTCCCATCAATTAGATCAATTTACCAAATTGATCGGAATATCAATGCCTGAACACGTCACTACGTTGTCTAGAACAAACATGACCTTTCAAGGTAAAGTCATTCTATTAAAGGAGAACTGTGGTCTCCAAAAAAGTTGATTTTAAATGAAAGGCCACGTGCCTACCTTTAAAATGAGCCATCAACCACCTCCCTGCGTGCTGCACAGCCCAAAATATGAAGAAATCAATCATCAGAAAGTTAGGGGGTAGGAGGGAAGAGGGATTGTCACATGGTTTCAGAGCAGGAAGCAGGAAGTGAAGGGGGTCTGGTGATGCTGCTACCATATCACACATAAAAATTTAAATATCTTCAAAACTATGTAAAAAGATTATAAAAGTAATTTGCAAAAATACTCAGAAAAGCAATTCTTGTCAATTTACCTAAAGTCATTTTTGGACCACAGTTACCCTTTAATCAGGAAGATCAGGAAACCAATCACAGATTAAATAGAAACTTAGAGAGAAAATGACTTTCTGTGTGATAATAAAGTTTTAGCTATAATACAAAAAAAATTCTACAGAGGAACCAGATCCCTGCTCAGGGTGCAGTCCACTAGCAGGAACCAATTGAAAGGAGCCGACCTATTTCTCATTAAGTGTGGCGGTCCGTAGAGGGAGTAGCTATCATTATTTTGTTTCATGTAACCCTAAGGGATTTCTCTTTGGATTAAATCAAATAATCTCGTGCTCAATCAAAGATTTACATTTCCAGAACAGCAACGGCTGGGCAGAGGTCACAGCGATAATTTTACAGTCCGTCAGAGAATTCACCGCGTGGAACAGACGTGTGCCTTTAATATGTGAATATTTATGAATGTATTTCCCCCTCCTGCCTTGTTTACCGTCTGGGCTAAGTGTCTCCATAGTAACATAATTTTAATAAAACATTAACCCCCAACCTCCCATTTATCTATTATAGTCTCCTGGATTAAAGCTGGGTACACACCATATAATAATTTGGCCTAACCGACCGACATTTCAGTGTTTCAGTCGGTCAGGCCGAATTATTGTATGGCGGCTCAAACCAATCGCCAACCGTTCCCTCGTCCGAATCAGACAAAAGCACGATCGAATGGGTCGGAAAACCATGACTGATCATGCGGTCCTCTACGATCGTCATGGCTAACTGTTGGACGCTGCTTTTGCCACGACCAACAGTCCTTCCTTCTGGTCGACCAGTTGGAAGCATCAAAAGGTTGGTCTGTAGGAAAGATTGCAACATGTGTACCTAGCTTTAGGGGCCCATATAAACAACAATCAATCGTTCAATCACTCTGTGTACGATTGTTACGTGTATTGGTCCCTTTAGTTGGTTTCATATTTTTTAACTATCCACATGGTCTTATTATGTAAACACAGAATAAATATGAACAAAGAAAAAGTTGCCCTTATTAACGGAATCCTACAATCCTGTATGGTAATACAAAATGTTTACAAAATATCCAGTCCTCTGCACTCGTACTAAGTGTGGGTGCTAACTCCTCACAATATCCGACCCTTGGTGGATAGATATATCAGAAGAAGACAAACGTCGAGGGTCGAACTCCAAAGAATAGTTTATTGATTAATGACCACACATCAGATCACAATGTTTCGGGGGGTATAAACGTGCCCCCTTCCTCACCTGAGCACTGCCTGACGCCTCTCTGATACATAGCAGGGGCACTGCCCTGAGCATTTTGCTCATATTGCCTCATTAAAGGGCATGTCCACCCCCAAAACTATAATCCCCCCCACTAATGGCCCCAACATGTAGTGTAGTAAAATCCTTACCTCACATCCCAGCTCCATATGGTTCTCCTGTAGTCCCCCCCAAAGTCCCCAAAACTGCCCACCAGGAGTACTGCAGAGTCCATATAGGACTCTGCCTCCTACCTGGCCTCCGGGAGAAAGTTATGGCTGATGCGTACTATAGCCCTTCTCCCCCTCCCTCCCCCCTCCCTCTCCCTCCCGATTGGATTTCCTCCCCCTACCATAAAACCCTTTATATATAACATTCCCCCTGTCCCCCCAGCCCCAACCGCTATATTTCTATTATTAGAAAGTGCCCCAAACATTACTTACCTTCCCTCTTTCCCCTGCCGCACTGAACTCCCGGCAGCCACGTCCGTGATTGGCTGCCGCTCAGCCAATCACAGACGCGACTGCCGGTCCCGCCCCTCTGCTTGCATTTTCTCGCAAGCAGAGGGCCTGGCAGTGCGGCAGAGGAAAGAGGGAAGGTAAGTAAAGTTTGGGGCACTTTATAAAAATATAGCGGTTGGGGCTGGGGGGACAGGGGGAATGTTATGTCCAAAAAGATTTTCAAGGCTGGACATGCCCTTTAAAGAGACACCCCTGTCTGGTGTCCCGGGAATACAGAACTTGGTCATTCCAGGGTTCTTGCCTTGTGGGTGGCTTAGTTGCTCAATGGAGATCTGAGAGTGTTTGACCCATCCAACAGCCAATAAGGTTAGGAACATTCCAAGGAAATGAGCAAAGGAAATAAAGATCTGAGGTTTTATATAAAACATTTTCAGGGAGATTAAAAAAAAGTTCTTATTGTTAAGAATGGTTCTAATTTTGCCCCAACCAATTAGATGTTAGCTTTTAAATGTTAAAAAATATTTGATTGGTTGGGGCAAATTTAGCACCATTCTTAACAATAAGAACTTTTATTGAATCTCCCTGTTTGTCTTTTTCAATCTCTTGATAAGGTATCTGTAGTGTAGCCCACCCCCAACCGCCAAGTTCGTTTTGTAAAAAAACGGCACAAATATACTTACACTCCTTTGTTCCCCAGGCGCTCTGTTTCTGGCCCTCTGATTGCCGGAAGGGACCAGAGCAGCAGCTGCGTCTGTGATTGGCTGAGAGAGTAAGTACATTTTGTGGATATCCAGTGCTGCTTTTTTTACAAAACAAACTTGGCGTTTGAGGGTGGGCTACACTACAGAAGTCTTTTAACGGTAGGGGATCAAGGAGCCAGAAGGGAGGGAAGGAGTGAGGGTGGGAGGGCTCCCTGGCGCATATCAGAAACCTCTCAGGGGACAAGGAAGAAGCAGGGACCGGATGACTAACTGACAGCTCCTACTCTTCACTTTTTTTCAACTATGGACAGTCACTGCAGGACAACCATAAGGAGCAGAGATGTAAGGTAAGGATTTTTAAAACTACACAGTGGGGCCAGTAGTGTGTTAAATTTTAGTTTTGGGGGTGGATGTGCCCTTTAAAAATTTTCAAATCTGACTTTTTTAAATGGCGAGCACTTACAGTTCTCAGCAAATTTGCCTTTGTGTGTTGAATGCTACATTCCTGCCTATGAGGTCATTACACCTTGTATTGCATCATTGATAGCATTCTGTTGTCTAGTAGAAATATCACAAAGGGGAACTTAACCCAAACAGCAGAATAAGAGAAAAGGTTTATTATATATGTATAATGGTTTATTATTTACTAAAACAGTCTCTGTTATAACATCCCCTTTCTCTATCTGACTGTAGTTTCCGAGGAATCTTTCTAATCACAACCAGTGATAATATCAGATTGTGTCATGGAAAGAAGGAAGCCAAGAGCAAACAGTTCACCCTGACTATAACGGCTATTTCTGGGCTGCGCTGGATTAGTTCCAAATGTGGTTTTTCTCCCTGCTACCCTCGTTCCAGTGCTTTCACAATTTCTTTCCTTTACTTCTCTAACAGTTTAGTTTTTGGTTTATCTTTATAGTGTGTTTTTGGGACAGGACAGAAGATTTTTTTATATAAAAAAAATAGCAGGTGTTTCCCAAGCATAGATAATTAAATGTGTCTCTACCTTGGTTTGACATGTGCTAGGCAGGAATCACTACCAAGGGCACTGATAACTGATCGGCACAGGAATCGAGAATATCTTTAAGGATTTTACTAAATATCTTGGCTTTTCTCTGCAATTCCTGAACTTCTCAACTCTCACTTTTTAAACGCAATTTGCTGTAACGGGGCCGACTACAAAACAACATTTTAACAATTATGATTATAGTATTTAAACAAAAATACTTCTTCCATTTCACTTTCCACAGCTCATGAACCTGATGTTTATATGTCGTATAAATATTATAATATTATCTCAATGTTATAAAAATATTATGGTTCCCAGCAAACACTCTCCCATCAGAATGTTGTCACCAAAGAAAAACATGGCGTGAAAGTGCTGGATAAGGAAAACCGTTAATAGATACAAGCTAGCATTATCTATTATTATATTTGCTTGTGTGTGGGTGTTACTAGTGCCTTAGGGAGAAAAGAGCCAAAGCCAATTACCATTTATTTATATAAACTTCTCACTGAATAATAAGGACTTGTGAGTAGGCACGAAGAACTGCCAATTACAAGGAAGATCTAATATGTCGATTGAGTTCAAATGTTTTGATTGGCTCATGGTGCTTACGCTTTCTTTGGCTAAAGAATGTCAAGCTTTGATAGGACAATTATTGAACTTAGTTAAATCCCAGTTGGGTCATTCCCAACGTGCTGACTAAATGAACTGCAACCAAGATATTAACTCTCTTGCATGGGTGTCCCACACTAACCCTTTGTAAATGGAAAAGGGGCTACGAAATATGTATGTATGTATAATTTTATTTATAAAGTGCCACTTGGGTACGCAGCGCTGTACATTATAAAATACAGACAGGGAGATTCAATAAAAGTTTTTACCGTTTAAAATGGTGCTAATTTTGCCCCAACCAATCAGAACTTATGTAACATTTGAAAGCTAACATCTAATTGGTTGGGGCAAAATTAGCACCATTTTAAACGATAAGAACTTTTATTGAATAATCCTGAGAGTATACAAACAAGGGGAACAGTGCAAGCCATTATACAGATAAATGAAAATTAAATTAAATACAATTTCATACATCGGATAAGAAAGTATAAATAAAAAAATTGTATAAATTGATATAAGTGCAACAAGCCTTGACACATTAGGAATGAGATCCCTGCCCTGAAGAGCTTACAATCTAAATATTTCCCTGAACGTGTTAATTGTTGGTGTGTTTTTATTTATTACCCAGTGCCTTACATCTGCCTTATATAATAAAGGTCGTATGAAAAGAGGATTAGCAAGGAATCAGGCTACAGTAATCGTTTTATCTAGAGGAAAGTCATTTCACCATTAGGAAATGAAATAGATGTAGATGGGGGTAAATCCCTTTTAACCTGCTATGGACAATCTGCACTGATACTGTACAGTTATTATGTTACCATGACTACACGGCACTGATACTGTATAGTTATTATGTTACTGTAACCACGCGACCTTTATTATATAAGGCAGATGTAAGGCACTGGGTAATAAATAAAAAACACACCACAATTAACACGTTCAGGGAAATATTTAGATTGTAAGCTCTTCAGGGCAGGATCTCATTCCTAATGTGTCAAGGCTTGTTGCACTTATATCAATTTATACAATTTTTTTTATTTATACTTTCTTATCCGATGTATGAAATTGTATTTAATTATTTTCATTTATCTGTATATGGCTTGACTGTTCCCCTTGTTTGTAAACTCTCAGGATTATTCAATAAAGTTCTTATCGTTTAAAATGTTGCTAATTTTGCCCCAACCATTAGATGTTAGCTTTCAAATGTTACATAAGTTCTGATTGTTGGGGCAAAATTAGCACCATTTTAAACGGTAAAACTTTTATTGAATCTCCCTGTCTGTATTTTATAATGTACAGCGCTGCGTACCCAAGTGGCACTTTATAATAAAATTATACATACATACTATTTCGTAGCCCCTTTCCATTTACAAAGGGTTAGTGTGGGACACCCATGCAGAGAGTTAATATCTTGGTTGCAGTTCATTTAGTCAGCACGTTGGGAATGACCCAACTGGGATTTAACTAAGTTCAATAATTGTCCTATCAAAGCTTGACATTCTTTAGCAAACAAAAGCGTAAGCACCATGAGCCAATCAAAACATTTGAACTCATCGACAAATTGGAGCTGCCATGATGGTTCCCAAGCAGATTAAGGCTGTAGCTCCTCGGATTACATATATATAAACATGATGTACAAGCCGTGTTTTGTGGCGCCCCATAACATATAAGTTTATAGAACATGCAAAAGACTAATGGGCCATCTGTTCATTTAATGGGGAAAAACTCTCCAAAACAAAGCATTCCCCTAATACTGGTTAATCTCAAATCCCCTCCTCTGCATCACACCTCCAGATATGGCTACAAAGTTTCTTTTTATCTGTAGCGGTATCTCCCCTATTAATATTCATTAGCCCTTTAAAGGGTAATTCTAGCATTAAACAACTTCAAACTTTAAAAGCCTCAGGTTTAGACATAAATGCTCGCCCCTTGGTTTTGCACTGATGCCTCTTATTGGAGGGTTGAGTTTTGACTTTTCTCTCAATAAAGGCTCCACCCCCTCCCTGAGTTTGGGGCCTAACCAATGGGAAGGTAAGGCCTTAAGTTACAGAGAGGGTAGAGCTGTCTGGAAGGCCAAGTGCAACCTCTAAACGTATCAGAGCAAAACTCAGGAGGGAGGATCATTTAAAGGGGTGGGAATAGTTGGAAGCTAATGCGCTGTCTGAAGAGTCAGAGTGAGATTAACCCCTGTAAGTCCAACAGTAGGGAAAACTTTATTTTAAAACAAAATCTCTCTTTAAGAGCCCATGCACCAAAGCCTTTTAATTATTTATAAAAACTAGAAGCCGGAAGCACACGATCAGTAATTATAGGTTGAACACAGTACGCAGACCCGTCTTTAAACCCAGTCGTACAACATGGACGACACAGGGATAAATGTACATCCAATGCAATGTGCGAAATCCTGTTAAAGTAGAGTTTGCTTAGGACTTTTGGTTTTTTAAAGGAGAATTATATCTTGCAGGAACCGTACGCTCGTTCGGGAAAGGCCGCGAAAATTCCATCAGCCACACTAGACTCCATATAGAGGAGTCTAGCGTGGCCGATGGAAACACACAGTCCCGAGCGTTCTCTTATGAAGTTCATAGGAGAACGCTCGGGACTGTATGTATGCAGATCTTTGAAAGATGGCAGACAGGATCTTCTTTCTGGCTCCCCACAGTCACTGTCACTGACAATTTTTCCAATCTCTACATTGTTAATTAAGTGGGGGAGGAGCCAGAAAGCAGTCAGTTACTGTATGAGTATAATTATCCTTAAATGGGAAAGTATAAACCTCTGGAATTTGTGCGCTACACAGAGCTCCTTCTCTATCAGTCCCTGAAGGCATTGAGGCTGTGAAGTCCTGTAGATACAGAGCTGATGGCTGAATGTTGGTTGTTTGCAGATGCATCCATTGGATGGGGTGTGGATGCACCTACAGGGAGAGATTGCCCTGTTCTATACAAGTGTCTGAGGTGGACAGGTCCCGAGGTATAATCATGGGGATGGAAATATTGGAGTTTTTCCTGCTTTTGTACCACAAACAAGAACACATGGACTGGAAATGAAGCAATCGGCGTAAACGTTACGAAATCCATGAAGAAGGCGCTTGTGTCGGTTGGTACGGATACTGGAGTGACCATTCTGGGTGAGCAAGCCCGATGCTATGCGTCCCTTTTCTCGTCTTCAGCGTTCATGGTCATAAAACGAAAGAACCACCAAGTTGAGAAAAGCCCCGATGACCGTCAGGCCAGTTAGTATGTAGACAAAGCTAAAGGCAAATACTGGGGCTTAGTTTGTAAAGCTGCGTCCTTTTGCAGGGCCACATAGCTCCGAATCCAATAGTGGTGAGCGTGATTAAAGCAATAATAGTAGGCGTGGAAAAAACTCCATTTCTCGTAGTGAGAAAACGCAGCAGCTCCGATGCACAAGGTGCTTAGACAAGAAAAGAAACCAATTGTAACCATGTTGGCCATGGGACACTCGGGTCGCCTCATGCCCAGGCACTTCTTGATACGGTGGAGGAGATACTTAACTAGGGTTGATCTCTCGCAAGCTCTGAAAACTGACCAAGGTAAGCGGGATTCGAGAAGTGGCATAGAACATGCAAAAGATTTTACCTCCATCGGTGCTCGGAGCAGCATGTCCGTAACCTGCAGGAAAACGACAAAATATATTCATTTTATAATCTCTCGAGAAGATTCCTATTCACGCTTACTATGGTTTACTAATACTAACATCATAAAACCTTAAAGCCTTTCCAATAATTAATACCTCCTGTTCCCATGGCCCTTTGCCATGGTAATGTAATGTAAGACCCATTAAATCTAAGGGGATTGTGGCAAATAAGTATTTGGTCACGGGGAGGTGTAACACAGAAGCAGAGGAGCTTGGGAGAAAGGGGAGCAGCACCAACAATAACATTTTTAGGCAACGAATAACAGTTTTAAGGTTAAAAATATAGCAGTTCGGGATCGTTGCTACATGGAGAATACCTAAACTATGACTTTTATTTCCTTTAAGGATGACAGACAAGATATGGGCAGGTACCTGTCTAAATCTCTGAAGTCCCATCTTACTGTAGTTTCTAAACCTGCCAGATCTGCCCAAGCCAAACCAATTTCAGGTTGGGGCTGTCAGTTCTGGGTAAAAGGATAGAACACCAAAACAGGAATGGTCTATAGATAACAGCAAATGTATTCTCAAGATTCCCAGGATTATTCTGGAACTCCTGTAAGCTGGGTACACACAGTAACGACGGTATCGGGGCTTATCATTATGTGTGTACGCTCGTTTCCCGAACGAGCGCCGGCCGCCGAACGATGGTCGGCCGTACGCTCGTTCGGGAAAGGCCGAAAATCTCATCGGCCGCGCTAGACTCCTATAGAGGGTCTAGCGCGCGATGGGAACACACAGTCGGTGTTCTCTATGAAGTTTCATAGGGAGAACGCTGGGACTGTGTGTATGAAGATCTTTGAAAGTTGGCAGACAGGACCTTGCAGATCCTGTCTGTCATCTTTCAGAAATCTGTGCTGTTGTTACCAGCTTTACGTACGTGATCTATACTAATTGCACAGACAACAGCCTAGGCAATCATTTGTGATCTGCATTCACAGTATGAATGGACCAGTCCCCGAATGTTGGGAGGTAAAGTGTTCTTAGGTATAAGATAAATTCAGATCTTACATTTATCTATCCAATATGTTAGCACTAGCCAACATGGCCCAGAACTCCTTACAAGCTAATCTATGCCCCAGGGCATAAAGAGTTAAATACAACAGTAAATAATTAAATGCACATTACACTGCTCGCCCTCTTAGACAGCCAGGACTTTTCTGATTCAGATCACAGCTGGGTGGTCTCTGCAACACATCATCAGTCTTCCCCTGGTGCCTTGGTCCTTACTGGATGCAGCGACTGTCCCAGACTGTGATGGTATATTAAATGCTGAGGCTCTGAGTCCTGGCATGATCCATCTTAGCCTGACTGTCTGTCTGACCCTTAGGTCAGTCTGTGCATCTCCTATGAAGCTGTGAACATTGCTTGGGACACAGGATGCAGTGGGACAGTTGGTAAGTATAAGAGGTTTTGTAGCAGGGAGCGGTGGTTATTATTTTCATCGTATATTATTTCAAGCTGTTCTGCATTACAGATTTCTCATTTCATTAAAGTTCAATTTACTCCGAACAGCGAAGATAGGGACAGTGTCTCGGTTATTATTATGATTCCTGCCCGTACTTCTAAATCTCTTCTGTTTATATAACTCGACCACAACCTGTCACCGTCACCGCGTTTTCCCAGCACGAAATCCAAACGGCTTCTGCAATATTAATGGATTAAAGTGAAGGGGACAGAAGGGAATTCAGAATGGACTTTTAATAAGCGGCATTCATATTGCTTGATTAGAAATCTGCCATTGGAATAATGCACGGAGAGCTGAGTGCTCAAACGCTGCTACAGGACTGAAAAGCTACTCTATGCCTTCATGAACCTTGTTTCACTGTATAAGTTTATCATTGACCAGAATTAATTCCTTTTTTGCCTTATGAGCTAGCAGTTCTAGGGTTATGAGTCATACATGAATATTTACTGCCCATATATTTTCTATTATTTTAATAAACCCTCGGTCGATCAATTTGCAATCAACATTTTTCTCATATCAATCTTGCAGTTAGATTGGCAGATTGGTACACTGGACAATAATTTGCCTCCACCAATCAGATGATACATTTTTACAGGTCCAAATACAATCGATAACATCTGATTGGGTTCTGCAGATTTAGAACACGGGCCAAAAAGAAGCCTAGAATGTTTTTAGGGGAAAGTATTTTTCAGTCTTCGGGAGAAATTACATCATCTGGTGACTGAGTAGTATCACATCTAATCTACCAATGACTAGAGAGGAAATAAAATGTCAACTTAAAGGGAATAAAGTCAGTCTTCGCCAGGGCCACTTTACCATTAGGCAGAGTGAGACATTTGTCTCAGGTGGCACCCCGGCACTGAAGAAGAAAGGTGGCAGACAAGCAGTGGTAGAAAAAAAATTTTTTTTTTTGACCGGTCAATAAAAAAAATTAATTTCCCCTAGTAACAGATATGATGTTGTTAAAATCATTTTATATGGTTAGGTTAGCTTTAGTTAGTTTGTTAGGCTAGGTTAGACTAGTTAGACCAGGCGGCATTCAAAACATTGGCTCAGGCAGCAAAAACGTTAGAAGTGTCTTTAAGGTCTTCACTATAGGAGAGAAGCAAATATTTTATGTTAATGAACTAATTTATTATTTTTATATTTACATATAATAATAAATGGTCGTGTAAAAAAATCTGCATAGCTCTAATTGCTTTTTACGAATATATTTAAACACATTGACGTATTCATTTATTATATTTACATATACATGAGACATGAGACCGATGGTTTCCGATCGGATTTACAATCAGCTAACGATCATAATTCCAATTGTAAGAACCTATGCGCCACCAATCTTCTGTAAATTTAGCTTAAGATGGGAAGACAGAAAATTTCTGCCTTGCCCATTCAAGGTTTTTCTGATATAGACCGATCGATAAAAACATGGAAAAATGTCTTCAATATTCCCATCACAATTAGATCAATTTACCAAATTGATCGGAATATCAATGCCTGAACACGTCACTACGTTGTCTAGAACAAACATGACCTTTCAAGGTAAAGTCATTCTATTAAAGGAGAACTGTGGTCTCCAAAAAAGTTGATTTTAAATGAAAGGCCACGTGCCTACCTTTAAAATGAGCCATAACCACCTCCCTGCGTGCTGCCAGCCCAAAATATGAAGAAATCAATCATCAGAAAGTTAGGGGGTAGGAGGGAAGAGGGATTGTCACATGGTTTCAGAGCAGGAAGCAGGAAGTGCAGGGGGTCTGGTGATGCTGCTACCATATCAACAAAAATTTAAATATCTTCAAAACTATGTAAAAAGATTATAAAAGTAATTTGCAAAAATACTCAGAAAAGCAATTTGTCAATTTACCTAAAGTCATTTTTGGACCACAGTTACCCTTTAATCAGGAAGATCAGGAAAACCCATCACAGATAAATAGAAACTTAGAGAGAAAATGACTTTCTGTGTGATAATAAAGTTTAGCTATAATACAAAAAAAATTCTACAGAGGAACCAGATCCCTGCTCAGGGTGCAGTCCACTAGCAGGAACCAATTGAAAGGAGCCGACCTATTTCTCATAAGTGTGCGGGTCCGTAGAGGGAGTAGCTATCATTATTTTGTTTCATGTACCCTAAGGGATTTCTCTTTGGATTAAATCAAATAATCTCGTGCTCAATCAAAGATTTATTTCCAGAACAGCAACGGCTGGGCAGAGGTCACAGCGATAATTTTACAGTCCGTCAGAGAATTCACCGCGTTGGAACAGACGTGTGCCTTTAATATGTGAATATTTATGAATGTATTTCCCCTCCTGCCTTGTTTACCAGTCTGGGCTAAGTGTCTCCATAGTAACATAATTTTAATAAAACATTAACCCCCAACCTCCATTTATCTATTTTAGTCTCTGGATAAAGCTGGGTACACACCATAAATAATTTGGCTAACCGACCGACATTTCAGTGTTTCAGTCGGTCAGGCCGAATTATTGTATGGCGGCTCAAACCAATCACCAAACGTTCCCTCGTCGAATCAGACAAAAGCACGATCGAATGGGTCGGGAAACCATGACTGATCATGCGGTCCTCTACGATCGTCAGGCTAACGTTGGACGTGCTTTTGCCACGACCAACAGTCCTTCCTTCTGGTCGACCAGTTGGAAGCATCAAAAGGTCGGTCTGTAGGAAAGATTGCAACATGTGTAACTAGCTTTAGGGGCCCATATAAACAACAATCAATCGTTCAATCACTCTGTGTACGATTGTTACGTGTATTGGTCCCTTTAGTTGGTTTCATATTTTTTAACTATCCACATGGTCCTATTATGTAAACACAGAATAAATATGAACAAAGAAAAAGTTGCCCTTATTAACAGGAATCCTACAATCTGTATGGTAATACAAAATGTTTACAAAATACTCAGTCCTCTGCACTGTACTAAGTGTGGGTGCTAACTCCTCACAATATCCGACCCTTGGTGGATAG
Organism: Hymenochirus boettgeri; assembly: GCA_019447015.1. Lineage (NCBI taxonomy): Eukaryota > Metazoa > Chordata > Amphibia > Anura > Pipidae > Hymenochirus > Hymenochirus boettgeri. Next base: position 295,124,270 of record CM033473.1, read on the forward strand.
ATATATCAGAAAGAAGACAAACGTCGAGGGTCGAACTCCAAAGAATAGTTTATTGATTATGACCACATCAGATCACAACGTTTCGGGGGGTTATAAACGTGCCCCCTTCCTCACCTGAGCACGCCTGACGCCTCTCTGATACATAGCAGGGGCACTGCCCTGAGCATTGTGCTCATATTGCCTCATTAAAGGGCAGTCCACCCCCAAAACTATAATCCCCCCCAATGGCCCCAACATGTAGTGTAGTAAAATCCTTACCTCACATCCCAGCTCCATATGGTCTCCTGTAGTCCCCCCCAAAGTCCCCAAAACTGCCCACCAGGAGTCTGCAGAGTCCATATAGGACTTGCCTCCTACTGGCCTCGGGAGAAGTTTGGCATGCGTACTTAGCCCTTCTCCCCCTCCCTCCCCCCCTCTCCTCCCGATTAGGATTTCCTCCCCCTACCATAAAACCCTTTATATATAACATTCCCCCTGTCCCCCCAGCCCAACCGCTATATTTCTATTAAGAAAGTGCCCCAAACTTACTTACCTTCCCTCTTTCCCCGCCGCACTGAACTCCCGGCAGCCACGTCCGTGATTGGCTGCCGCTCAGCCAATCACAGACGCGACTGCCGGTCCCGCCCCTCTCTTGCATTTTCTGCGACAGAGGGCCTGGCAGTGCGGCAGAGGAAAGAGGGAAGGTAAGTAAAGTTTGGGGCACTTTATAAAAATATAGCGGTTGGGGCTGGGGGGACAGGGGGGGGAATGTTATGTCCAAAAAGATTTTCAAGGTGGACATGCCCTTTAAAGAGACACCTGTCTGGTGTCCCGGAATACAGAACTTGGTCATTCCAGGGTTCTTGCCTTGGGGTGGCTTAGTTGCTCAATGGAGATCTGAGAAGTGTTTGACCCATCAACAGCCAATAAGGTTAGGAACATTCCAAGGAAATGAGCAAAGGAAAAAAGATCTGAGGTTTTATATAAAACATTTTCAGGAGATTAAAAAAAAGTTCTATTGTTAAGAATGGTTCTAATTTTGCCCCAACCAATTAGATGTTAGCTTTTAAATGTTAAAAAATATTTGATTGGTTGGAGCAAATTTAGCCACCATTCTTAACAATAAGAACTTTTATTGAATCTCCCTGTTTGTCTTTTTCAATTCTGATAAGGTATCTGTAGTGTAGCCCACCCCAACCGCCAAGTTCGTTTTGTAAAAAAACGGCCAAAATATACTTACACTCCTTTGTTCCCCAGGCGCTCTGTTTCTGGCCCTCTGCTTGGGGAAGGGACCAGAGCAGCAGCTGCGTCTGTGATTGGCTGAGAGAGTAAGTACATTTTGTGGATATCCAGTGCTGCTTTTTTTACAAAACAAACTTGGCGTTTGAGGGTGGGGCTACACTACAGAAGTCTTTTAACGGTAGGGGATCAAGGAGCCAGAAGGGAGGGAAGGAGTGAGGGTGGGAGGGCTCCCTGGCGCCTATCAGAAACCTCTCAGGGACAAGGAAGAAGCAGGGACGGATGACTAACTGACAGCTCCTACTCTTCACTTTTTTTCAACTATGGACAGTCACTGCAGGAGAACCATAAGGAGCTGGGATGTAAGGTAAGGATTTTTAAAACTACACAGTGGGGCCAGTAGTGTGTTAAATTTTAGTTTTGGGGGGGATGTGCCCTTTAAAAATTTTCAAATCTGACTTTTTTAAATGGCGAGCACTTACAGTTTTCAGCAAATTTGCCTTTGTGTGTTGGAATGCACATTCTGCCTATGAGGTCATTACACCTTGTATTGCATCATTGAGCATCTGTTGTCTAGTAGAAATATCACAAAGGGGAACCTTAAACCAAAACGCAGAATAAGAGAAAAGGTTTTTATATATGTATAATGGTTTATTATTACTTAAAACAGTCTCTGTTATAACATCCCCTTTCTCTATCTGGATGTAGTTCCGAGGAATCTTTCTAATCACAACCAGTGATAATATCAGATTGTGTCATGGAAAGAAGGAAGCCAAGAGCAAACAGTTCACCCTGACTATAACGGCTATTTTGGGCTGCGCTGGATTAGTTCCAAATGTGGTTTTTCTCCCTGCTACCCTCGTTCCAGTGCTTTACACAATTTTTTCCTTCTCTAACAGTTTAGTTTTGGTTATCTTTTATTTTATAGTGTGTTTTTGGGACAGGACAGAAGATTTTTTTATATAAAAAAAAATAGCAGGTGTTTCCCAAGCATAGATAATTAAATGTGTCTCTACCTTGGTTTGACATGTGCTAGGCAGGAATCACTACCAAGGGCACTGATAACTGATCGCACAGGAATCGAGAATATCTTAAGGATTTTACTAAATATCTTGGCTTTTCTCGGCAATTCTAACTTCTCAACTCTCACTTTTAAACGCAATTTGCTGTAACGGGGGCCGACTACAAAACAACATTTTAACAATTATGATTATAGTATTTAAACAAAAATCTTTTCCATTTCACTTTCCACAGCTCATGAACCTGATGTTTATATGTCGTATAAATATTATAATATTATCTCAATGTTATAAAAATATTATGGTTCCCAGCAAAACACTCTCCCATCAGAATGTTGTCACCAAAGAAAAACATGGCGTGAAAGTGCTGGATAAGGAAAACCGTTAATAGATACAAGCTAGCATTATCTATTATTATTTGCTTGTGTGTGGGTGTTACTAGTGCCTTAGGGAGAAAGAGCCAAAGCCATTACCATTTATTATATAAACTTCTCACTGAATAATAAGGACTTGTGAGTAGGCACGAAGAACTGCCAATTACAAGGAAGATCTAATATGTCGATTGAGTTCAAATGTTTGATTGGCTCATGGTGCTTACGCTTTATTTGGCTGCTAAAGAATGTCAAGCTTTGATAGGACAATTATTGAACTTAGTTAAATCCCAGTTGGGTCATTCCCAACGTGCTGACTAATGAACTGCAACCAAGATATTAACTCTCTTGCATGGGTGTCCCACACTAACCCTTTGTAAATGGAAAAGGGGCTACGAAATATGTATGTATGTATAATTTTATTTATAAAGTGCCACTGGGTACGCAGCGCTGTACATTATAAAATACAGACAGGGAGATTCAATAAAAGTTTTTACCGTTTAAAATGGTGCTAATTTTGCCCCAACCAATCAGAACTTATGTAACATTTGAAAGCTAACATCTGATTGGTTGGGGCAAAATTAGCACCATTTTAAACGATAAGAACTTTTATGAATAATCCTGAGAGTATACAAACAAGGGGAACAGTGCAAGCCATTATACAGATAAATGAAAATAATTAAATACAATTTCATACATCGGATAAGAAAGTATAAATAAAAATTGTATAATTGATATAAGTGCAACAAGCCTGACACATTAGGAATGAGATCCCTGCCCTGAAGAGCTTACAATCTAAATATTTCCCTGAACGTGGTAATGTTGGTTTGTGTTTTATTTATTACCCAGGCCTTACATCTGCCTATAAATAAAGGTCGTATGAAAAGAGGATTAGCAAGGAATCAGGCTACAGTAATCGTTTTATCTAGAGGAAAGTCCTTCACCATTAGGAATGAAATAGATGTAGATGGGGGTAAACCCTTTGTTTTAACCTGCTATGACAATCTGCACGATACTGTACAGTTATTATGTTACCATGACTACACGGCACTGATACTGTATAGTTTTATGTTACTGTAACACGCAGCACTGATACTGTATAGTATTATGTACTGTAACCACACGGACTGATACTGTATAGGTATTATGTTAACATAATACACGCCACTGATACTTGTATAGTTATTTGTTACTGTAACCACACTGCACTGATACTGTATAGTTATTATGTTACTGTAAATACATGGCACTGATACTGTATAGTATTATGTACATAACTCACGGCAACTGATACTGTATAGTTATATGTTACTGTAACCACGCAGCATGATACTGTATAGTTATTATGTTATGTAACCACACGGCACTGATAACATACTGTATAGTTATTATGTTACCATAACTTACACGCCACTGATACGTGTATTGTTATTATGTACTTGATGAAACCACACGGCACTGATACTGTATAGTTATTATGTTCTGTATCCACACGGCTCTGATATGATATATTATGTTACCGTTAACTCTAAGCGCACGATACTGTATTATCTTGTTATTATTTTTTTAGTTATTGTATATTATTTTGTTACCGTAATCACACGGTACTAATACTGTAAAGGATTTTGTTACCGGGCTACCCGGCACTGATCTGTAAAGGTATTTTGTTACCGTGGCTACTGGCACAATACTGATAGTATTATGTTACATGGACACGACACTGATACTGTATACCGGGCCAATTTGCACTGATACTGTATTGTTATTATGTTACCTTTACCAACCTACATTTATACTGTGTAGTTATGATGTTACCTGCTGTAAGTTAATATGTAACCTTCACCATCGCACAGATACTCTAAAGCTATGATGTTACCTGCTGTATAGTATTATGTTACCTGGGCCAATACTGCAATTGTATTGTACAGTTATTATGTTACCTGTGCCAATCTGCACTGATACTGTATAGTTATTATGTTTCCTGCTGTACAGTTATTATGTTAACGGGCCATCTTCACTGATATGGTATAGTTATTATGTTTCTGCTGTACAGTATTATGTTACCTGAGCCAATCTGCACTGATACTATATAGTTATCATGTTATGCGTACATTTATGTTACCTGGGCCAATTGCACTGATACTGTATAGTTATTAGTTATGCTGTACAGTTATTATGTTACCTGATCAATCTGCACTGATACTGTATAGTATTATGTTCCTGCTGTACAGTTATTATGTTACCTGGGCCAATCTTCAACTGATACTGTATAGTGTATTATGTTTCCTGCTGTACAGTTATTATGTACCTGAGCCAATCTGCACTGATAATATATAGTTATATGTTTACTGCTGTACATTATTATGTTACCTGGGCCATCTTGCACTGATACTGTATAGTTATTAGTTATTGCTGTACAGTTATATGTTACCTGATCCAATCTGCACTGATACTGTATAGTTATGTTTCTGCTGTACAGTTATTATGTTCCTGGTCAATCTGCACTGATCTGTATAGTTATTATGTTTCCTGCTGTACAGTATATGTTACCTGATCCAATCTGCACTGATACTGTGTATTTATTAGGTTTCGCTGTACAGTTATTATGTTAACCTGGTCCAATCTGCACTGCTTACTGTATAGTTATTGTTTCCTGCGTACAGTTATTATGTTACCTGAGCCAATCTGCACTGATTTTGTACTATGTATTAGTATTATGTTACGCTGTACAGTATTATGTTACCTGGGTAATCTTGCACTGATACTGTATAGTTATTATGTTAATGTGGCTTACAGGTTATTATGGTACCTGGTCCAATCTGCACTGATACTGTATAGTTATTATGTTTCTGCTGTGTACAGTTATATGTTACCTGAGCCAATCTGCACTGATACTATATAGTTATCATGTTACTGCTGTACATTATTATGTACCTGGGCCAATGCATGATACTGTATAGTTATTAGGTATTGCTGTACAGTTATTATGTTCCTGATCCAATCTGCACTGATACTGTATAGTTATTATGTTTCCTGCTGACAGTTATTAGTTACCTGGTCCATCTGCACTGATACTGATATAGTTATATGTTTCAGCACTGGATACTGTATAGTTTATTATGTTACTGTAACCACACGGCACTGATACTGTATAGTTATTATTACCATAATTACACGCACTGATACTGTATAGTTATTATGTTACGACCAACACGCACTGATACTGTATAGTTATTATGTTACTGTAAATACTGGCACTGATACTGTATAGTTATTATGTTACCATAACTACACGGCACTGATACTGTATAGTTATTATGTTACTGTACCACGCAGCACTGATACTGTATATTATTATGTTACTGTAACCACACGGCACTGATACTGTAAGTTATTATGTTACCTCTACAGCGCACTGATACTGTATAGTTATTATGTTACTGAACCACACGGCACTGATACTGTATAGTTTATTATGTTTACTGTATCCACAGCTCGATACTGTATAGTTATTATGTTACCGTAACTAAGCGGCACTGATCTGTAGTTATTTGTTACCGTAACACAACGTACGATACTGTATAGTTTATTATGTTACTGAAACCACACGGCACTGATACTGTATAGTTATTATGTTACTGTATCACACACGGCTCTGATACTGTATAGTTATTATGTTACCGTAACTAAGCGGCACTGATACTGTATAGTTATTTGTTACCGTAACTACACGGTACTAATACTGTAAAGGTGTTTGTTACCGTGGCTACCCGGCACTGATACTGTAGGTATTTTGTTACCGTGGCTACACGGCACTAATACTGTATAGTATTATGTTACCATGGCCTACCCACACTGATACTGTATACCTGGGCCATTTTGCACTGATACTGTATTGTTATATGTTACCTTTCCAACCTACAATTTAACTGTGTAGTTATGATGTTACCTGCTGTACAGTTAATATGTAACCTTCACCATCTGCACAGATACTCTATAGCTATGATGTTACCTGCTGTATAGTTTATTATGTTACCTGGGCCAATCTTCACTGATACTGTATAGTTTATTTGTTTCCTGCTGTACTTATTATGTTACCTGAGGCCAATCTGCACTGATACTATATAGTTATTATGTTACTGCTGTAACATTATTATGTTCCTGGGCCAATTTGCACTGATACTGTATAGTTATTAGGTTATTGCTGTACAGTTATTATGTTCCTGATCCATCTGCACTGGTACTGTATAGTTATTATGTTTCCTGCTGTACAGTTATTATGTTACCTGGTCCATCTGCACTGATACTGTATAGTTATTATGTTACGTACTGCTGTACAGTTATTATGTTACCTGGTCCAATCTGCACTGATACGTATAGTATTATGTTACTGTTGTACAGTTTTTGTATTACCTGGTAAACTGCACGTATACGTATAGTTATTATGTTACTGTTGTACAGTTATTATGTTACCTGGGTAAATCTGCACTGATACTGTATAGTTATTATGTTACTGTTGTACAGTTATTATGTTACCTGGGCCAATCTTCACTGATACTGTATAGTTATTATGTCACTGCTGTACAGTTATTATGTTACCTGGGTAAATCTGCACTGATACTGTATAGTTATTATGTTACTGCTGTACAGTTATTATGTTACCTGGGTCAATCTGCACTGATACTGTATAGTTATTATGTTACTGCCGTCCTGCTAAATGGTGTAATCCGATTAGTGGAGCCAGTAATCTAATTTCTTTTTCATCACTGGAGAGAGATTGTGTGTAGACATTGACCTGTGGAAGGGCAGAATATACTATAATGACTTTATTAGGTACTAGATTAAGGTCACTATTATACCTCTATATTCACAACAATGACCTAAACAAACTACCACAACTACTTAATATGCTCATCTTGTCCAGGAAACGTTCAGTCTATTTAGTAATTGCATTTAAGGTCTTTTTTCACAGACTTTAAGGCTGGCCACACACAGACTATTGGATTAGTTCGAACAATTGGCATGGTCAAACAGGTTGCAGTCAAAATTTTGTCACGATTATTCTTAAATTTAACGCCCTGTCCAACTGAAAGTTCCGATCGTAGTGCCAATCTGGACACGCCTCCACTCACAGTCCAGGACAATTCCCAGATGGCCAATCTTGCAAAGCATGTCTTCCCATTGAACAAGTGCAAAACTTTGGGAGGAGTCAGGGTCAGACCAGGACTATGATCAGAAAGAACTGGTGTGGGGGATCTAAGGGGGTAAAGAACTAGCGTTTTAGGCTCTTCCCTTGGGTACATTAGGGGTGGTTTATATATAGCAGACTATAGTATAGTGCAGCATCACCTAAAACAACTGCTTCCCCCAAGACTCTCTCTGTATTGGGATTACTGATATGCAGGAAAAGTGTAAATATATAACACGGTAATATCTCTGCATAATACACAGCCGGGTGTAGCAAGCAGTCTGGCAGCTCTGACATGTGCCATAAGGAATGGCGAGCTGAGGGGTGCGTGGGATAATGTAATGCAATCATGTAGGGTATAGCCAGCAGCTGAATCCCATCCTACAAGCTCTGACTCTCGCTCCCAGTCTGTCACTGCTTTGTATGATTTATAATAAATATGATTAATCGTAAATCTTATTAATCATATGGAAAGCGTATGAGTCCCTCTTATTAATTTCAGTCACAAATTAAAGTCATATACACATTATACCCCATCCTGTAGGTACTCCCCCGTTCTGGCTATTTATCTAGCTCAGGGAAAAAGGAATTTACAGAGAGACGCAATCAATATCCTCTGTACCTGCTGTAGTGATTTCATATCACGTCAAGAGATCAGTGCTAACCACTAACTGTAGTTAGTAGCTCCACCCACCTTTCTGGTCCAGGGCCTAACCACTCTGCAATTAGTGCTTTTTCCCATTGGATAGATCCCAAACTGAAAGGAGGATGGAGCTTGGACAGTAGAGTTGTCCTTTAATCTCTAAATGTGGCACAGAGATAGTGAGATACCTGTAACAGGTCGACTATCTACAGGTTTGTCCCTTGGTTGCTGTATTGAACTCTGCATGTTCTGTAGCTGTCATGGCCGCCTTACTGTAACAGATGGCGCTGAACGCTTAATGAGCTGAAATTCCTGGACAGTTGCGTAATAACTCAGATACCAATGATAATTCCTGGTGATTCTCTAGGTTTAATCAAGCAAATGATGAGTAGTTTGTCCTACATATTTAACGCCAGGAACAGACTGCTCCCCTTTCCTGATTCAAGCCTATTTGGCTACTCTCCAACCTGCCCATCCTACTGCATCTAGCTGTTAACTTCTCCAAACTATATATAACATTATTAACAGGAACTCTGTGTTTGAACTTTGGAGTTTTGCCCTCTCTTTTGGTCCTGGGCCTGACCAAGGGAAGGCCTGCTCTGAGAGATGTTTGTCTTCCCATTGGACAGATCTTGGAATGGGTGGGGACAAAGCTACACACACAAGCCAGTGATCAGAACTTTCACTACTGAGTTCCAGCTAATAAAGTAAACCAGGGGTAAGGATCTAGCACCTCTCAGTCTCAAGGAGGATGGGGGGTAGGCTATAGAGCCAGAGAGGGGTTTTGTTGTCCTTTAAATCTTCATATACTACTGTAGTTTAATATAGAATAGGACACAAAATTAGGTCAAGCAAAAACTAGCATTTAAAAAGTGTTACCATTTAGTAATGGTACATCTAAGATGGCTTTTCACATGCGGTTTAGAACTACTCAGTAGAGAGAACGGAATGTCCCTCAAAAGACTGTACAGAGCACGCTCAATACCATTTGACTGCAGAAAGCCATCATGACAATTATAGTCTTATAAATGCTGAATGCAATTTAATGATCTTCCATTTCATTCTACCCAGTCCATGTCACTAAATAGGGGTGTCTCTGTCGCTGATAAGGGCCGAAACGCGTAGGCTATACAGTCCTACTATCAACAATAAAGTCTTCTTAATCTAGTCCTAGGAGTCTCTGGCTTTCATCTTGACTGATTATAATATATATAAAATTAGATATTCACAATGGGAATTTAATATTAGAAAAATATTACTGCCACACAATTGCTATAGGGATTGTCAATAAGCACATTGCATCGATAATTTTGTTATATGGGATATGGATTTTATCTATGGTGGCTCTAAAGTCAATGCTAAGAAGTCTTAACCTTTCAGCACCCGCAGATTTTCCTGATTTTAACCGTGTGTGTTCCAAAGTCAATGCTAGGAAGCTTAACCCTCAGGGCCAGCAGATTTACCTCATTAAACTGTGTGTGTTCCAAATCAATGCGAGGAAGTCTTCATTCTTTCAGCGCCCGAAAGATTTTTTTAATATTTTAACTGTGTGTGTCCCAAATCAGTGCTAGGAGTTTAACCCTTGCAGATCTTGTTGTGACAGCACCATTACTATATTATATACATAGGGGCAGTAAAAAACCCAGCCCCTATGTAAATAGAAAGTCTTTAGAAATATTTCCTTTGTGATTATTGTTAATAAATTGTAAATAATATGTTTTAAATATAGTGGATAATGAACCTCCTACTGTAAATTATAAGGATATTATTGGGATCCATTGGGGGGGTGGATTTTATGATGTTATGTGCTTGTGTTTTATGCATGCTTGTGTTTTGCTGACACACGCCAATGTACAATATGAAACCCTACAATGCAAAGTGCCAGCAAGAAACAATTTGGAAATGTAACAGCAAGTCTTTACATAGGTAAAGTGAACAACTCTCAAGAAATGCAAAGGAAAAAAAATGTGAATTTCCAATTAATATGACGCAAGTAGGCATGATAGAACGCCATTAACCGCCTGAAGGATGGGGGGATATAGCAGTTTAAATCAATGGCTTGTTTAAGGGAAGAAATTTCTTATGGTGCATGAGTTCATGTTAGGATAAATTGGTGCCATGATTACACATTAGATGGGTAATGGGATACGGTTACTTTATAGAAGGACGTATAGACTTATCTGTTTATTTAAAGGGAACGTTAAACTCATATCTGTAAATTGTAATTTGTAAATGTGTATTTCAGAGGCTGAAAATTAAAGTTCATAATACACATTATATCAATGTAACGCACCCTGTAAAATCCACTTGGCCTATGTTTAAAGCAGAAAAAATATTCAATCTAATCTAATCTACTGTGTCTAAAGCTGTGTACACACAGTACCTTGGATCCGCCGGTATCGGTGCTTTATCGGTACTGTGTGTACCTTGCTTTTCCAAACAAGCGATTGGGTCGGTCGAACGCACGCTCGTTTGGAAAGAGGGAACATTTCCCTTGGCCTTGGTATAGGGATTCTACCCACAGTGTTTGGCTGGTGAAATAATCACATTTTGTTTCCATTTCAGTTCCCTGGGCCCGATTGGATTGTAATAATTATTTATATTTTTAGACAATTGAAATATTTATTACTATTTACTTTGCAAACTCCGTCCCCCTGACATGTGTCGCTGACATGGCCAGATAAATCAGACCCATTGAAATGCTAGCTTTGAGATTTTCCCCCCCCCTTTCTGTTTACATTTCTGCCTCTATGTTTAGATTTCTCTGTACAAACTTAAAATAGAGTCCCCGTGGCTTGTTCCAGGCTCCAATTAACATCAGTGAGTCTATAGAGCAGTTGTCGCTAAACATTAACCTAGCGCCTTTAATGGTTATTTTAAAAAGGTGAGAAACGATTCCTCTTCGCAAAATACAGCGAGACTCTCTCTGGTGGTATATTATGTGCTTGGAACCTTCCCGAATAATATAATACTATACACTGTACAAATTATTTCTGTTTATTATATATATATGTTTATTATTAATACTATACTAATTATTATAATATGATATGCTATATAAACTGTACAAATAATTTCTGTTATTATTATTATAAATATATATATATATATTATTATATAGTGTTATTATTATTATTAATATATAAGTTTATTACTTCTATATTTCTTATATACAAATATAAAATGTTTACATAGTATTTTTGTATTAAATAATTAAATAAATATAACACACTGTACATACATGTTTTTTCTGTATTATTATGGTAAACATTATTATTATTATATGTATTATATAAATTATTATAATAATTATAATTCCTGTATCATTATAGTATTATTTTATTATTATAATAATCATACTTATAATAATACAAACTATTAATAATATATATACTGTACAATTTATTCTGTAATATATATATATATATATATATGTTTATTATTATTATTTTAATAGTGATGATATAATAATAATTTTATTATTCATAATAATTAATTTATTCAATATAATTATAACATATGTACTGTACATATTTTTGTATAATTATTATTATGATATTAACAGGGGGAAACAGAGGGAAACCTCTATAAATCATTGCGCCAATGCATTCTGGGAAATATCTAACCAGCTTGTTGGTACTTTTTATGAATCCAAAACATATAAAATTCCCCTGGTAAGCTTTACACTATTTGGCATATCTATTGCTATAAAAACACCAGGGTTATTAACATAAAAAGGGCTATATTTAAAGAAGCTGTAATCACTATTTGGCCATACCAGCCTTTACAAGGGCTGTACCGTATTTTATGGCTGCGGTCGTACGCAGATTGTGTGGCCGTAAATGGAAGACGATGTAACTTTATGATGAACACGTGTTTCATTTTTTAAAGTTGTTGTAAACAGGCCCCAATGTAATGCAGGGCAGAGTGCGGCTAGATACTGTGTAACTCTATTAGTTTATATCTCATATATACAATGGGCTGAAAACTACCATCCGCAGATGTTCTCCTGCCACATGCATCTGTTCAACTAGGAATTCCAGGTCCAAGCACTTAATCAACTGTATTGTCTACCCAGCATCCTATTAAATCCACACCCTGCATGGATTATTAACATTTAATTAGGGGTTTTTGTACTACACGGCACTGATACTGTATAGTTATTATGTTACTGTAACCACGCAGCACTGATACTGTATAGTTATTATGTTACTGTAACCACACGGCACTGATACTGTATAGTTATTATGTTACTGTCATACAGGCCACTTACTGTATAGTTATTATGTTACCATAATTACACGCCACTGATACTGTATAGTTATTATGTTACTGTAACCACACTGCACTGATACTGTATAGTTATTATGTTACTGTAAATACATGGCACTGATACTGTATAGTTATTATGTTACCATAACTACACGGCACTGATACTGTATAGTTATTATGTTACTGTAACCACACGGCACTGATACTGTATAGTTATTATGTTACCATAACTACACGCCACTGATACTGTATAGTTATTATGTTACTGAAACCACACGGCACTGATACTGTATAGTTATTATGTTACTGTATCCACACGGCTCTGATACTGTATAGTTATTATGTTACCGTAACTAAGCGACACTGATACTGTATAGTTATTTTGTTACCGTAACTACACGGTACTAATACTGTAAAGGTGTTTTGTTACCGTGGCTACCCGGCACTGATACTGTAAAGGTATTTTGTTACCGTGGCTACACGGCACTAATACTGTATAGTTATTATGTTACCATGGCTACCCGACACTGATACTGTATACCTGGGCCAATTTGCACTGATACTGTATTGTTATTATGTTACCTTTACCAACCTACATTTATACTGTGTAGTTATGATGTTACCTGCTGTACAGTTAATATGTAACCTTCACCAATCTGCACAGATACTCTATAGCTATGATGTTACCTGCTGTATAGTTATTATGTTACCTGGGCCAATATGCATGTATTGTACAGTATTATGTTACCTGTGCCAATCTGCACTGATACTGTATAGTTATTATGTTTCCTGCTGTACAGTTATATGTTACGGGCCAATCTTCACTGATACTGTATAGTTATTATGTTTCTGCTGTACAGGTATTATGTTACCTGAGCCAATCTGCACTGATACTATATAGTTATCATGTTAATGCTGTACATTTATGTTACCTGGGCCAATTTGCACTGATACTGTATAGTTATTAGGTTATGCTGTACAGTTATTATGTTACCTGATCCAATCTGCACTGATACTGTATAGTTATTATGTTTCCTGCTGTACAGTTATTATGTTACCTGGGCCAATCTTCACTGATACTGTATAGTTATTATGTTTCCTGCTGTACAGTTATTATGTTACCTGAGCCAATCTGCACTGATACTATATAGTTATCATGTTACTGCTGTACATTTATTATGTTACCTGGGCCAATTTGCACTGATACTGTATAGTTATTAGGTTATTGCTGTACAGTTATTATGTTACCTGATCCAATCTGCACTGATACTGTATAGTTATGTTTCTGCGTACAGTTATTATGTTACCTGGTCAATCGCACTGATACTGTATAGTATTATGTTTCCTGCTGTACAGTATATGTTACCTGATCCAATCTGCACTGATACGTATGTTATTAGGTTCTGCTGTACAGTTATTATGTTACCTGGTCCAATCTGCATGATACTGTATAGTTATTAGTTTCTGCGTACAGTTATTATGTTACCTGAGCCAATCTGCACTGATCTGTTTGTATTATGTATTAGTATTATGTTACTGCTGTACAGTATTATGTTACCTGGGTAAATCTGCACTGATACTGTATAGTTATTATGTTATGCTTACAGGTTATTATGGTACCTGGGTCCAATCTCACTGATACTGTATAGTTATTATGTTTCTGCTGTGTACAGTTATTATGTTACCTGAGCCAATCTGCACTGATACTTATAGTTATATGTTACTGCTGTACATTTATTATTGTACCTGGGCCAATGCATGATACTGTATAGTTATTAGGTATTGCTGTACCAGTATTATGTTACCTGGGCCAATCTTCACTGATACTGTATAGTTATTATGTTTCCTGCTGTACAGTTATTATGGAGGAAACATAATACTATACAGTATCAGTGAATATTGGCCCAGTAAACATAAACTATACAGCAGGTAACATCATAGCTATAGAGTATCTGTGCAGATTGGTGAAGGTTACATATTAACTGTACAGCAGGTAACATCATAACTACACAGTATAAATGTAGGTTGGTAAAGGTAACATATAACAATACAGTATCAGTGCAAATTGGCCCAGGTATACATATCAGTGTCGGGTAGCCATGGTAACATAATAACTATACAGTATTAGTGCCGTGTAGCCACGGTAACAAAATACCTTTACAGTATCAGTGCCGGGTAGCCACGGTAACAAAACACCTTTACAGTATTAGTACCGTGTAGTTACGGTAACAAAATAACTATACAGTATCAGTGCCGCTTAGTTACGGTAACATAATACTATACAGTATCAGAGCCGTGTGGATACAGTAACATAATAACTATACAGTATCAGTGCCGTGTGGTTTCAGTAACATAATAACTATACAGTATCAGTACCGTTAGTTTACGGTAACAATAACTATACAGTATCAGTGCCCGTTGTCGGTAACATAATAACTATACAGTATCAGAGCCGTGTGGATACAGTAACATAATAACTATACAGTATCAGTGCCGTGTGGTTTCAGTAACATAATAACTATACAGTATCAGTGGCGTGTAGTTAGGTAACATAATAACTATACATATCAGTGCCGTGTGGTTACAGTAACATAATACTAAACATTATCAGTGCTGCGTGGTTACAGTAACATAATAACTATACGTATCAGTGCCGTGTAGTTATGGTAACATAATAACTATACAGTATCAGTGCCATGTATTTACAGTAACATAATAACTATACAGTATCAGTGCAGTGTGTTACAGTAACATAATAACTATACAGTATCAGTGGCGTGTAATTATGGTAACATAATAACTATACAGTATCAGTGCCGTGTGGTTACAGTAACATAATAACTATACAGTATCAGTGCTGCGTGGTTACAGTAACATAATAACTATACAGTATCAGTGCCGTGTAGTCATGGTAACATAATAACTGTACAGTATCAGTGCAGATTGTCCATCAGGTTAAAAGGGATTTACCCCCATCTACATCTATTTCATTTCCTAATGGTGAAATGACTTTCCTCTAGATAAAACGATTACTGTAGCCTGATTCCTTGCTATCCTCTTTTATATTCAGCACTGGATACTGTATAGTATTATTATGTTACTGTAACCACACGCACTGATACTGATAGTTATTATTACCATAATACACGCACTGATACTGTATAGTTATTATGTTACGACCAACACTGCACTGATACTGTATAGTTATTATGTACTGTAAATACTGAGCACTGATAACTGTATAGCTTATTATGTTACCATACTACACGGCACTGATACTGTATAGTTATTATGTTACTGTACCACGCAGCACTGATACTGTATATTTATTATGTTTACTGTAACCACACGGCACTGATACTGTAAGTTATTATGTTACCATCTACAGCGCACTGATACTGTATAGTTATTATGTTACTGAACCACACGGCACTGATACTGTATAGTTTATTTGTTTACTGTATCCACAGCTGATACTGTATAGTTTATTATGTTACCGGTAACTAAGCGGGCACTGATCTGTAGTTATTTTGTTACCGTAACACAACGTACGATACTGTTAGTTTATTATGTTACTTATGAAACCACACGGCACTGATACTGTATAGTTATTATGTTACTGTATCACACACGGCTCTGAACTGTATAGTTATTATGTTACCGTAACTAAGCGAGCACTGATACTGTATAGTTATTTGTTACCGTAACTACACGGTACTAATACTGTAAAGGTGTTTGTTACCGTGGCACCCGGCACTGATCTGTAGGTATTTTGTTACCGTGGCTACACGGCACTAATACTGTATGTATTATGTTACCATGGCCTACCCACACTGATACTGTATACCTGGGCATTTTGCACTGATACTGTATTGTTATATGTTCCTTTCCACCTACATTTAACTGTGTAGTTATGATGTTACCTGCTGTACAGTTAATATGTAACCTTCACCAATCTGCACAGATACTCTATAGCTATGATGTTACCTGCTGTATAGTTATTATGTTACCTGGGCCAATCTGCACTGATACTGTATAGTTTATTTGTTTTCCTGCTGTACTTTTTTATTATGTTACCTGAGGCCAATCTGCACTGATACTATATAGTTATTATGTTACTGGCTGTAACATGTTATTAAATGTTCCTGGGCCAATTTGCACTGATACTGTATAGTTATTAGGTTATTGCTGTACAGTTATTATGTTTCCTATCCAATCTGCACTGTACTGTATAGTTATTATGTTTCCTGCTGTACAGTTATTATGTTTACCTGGCCAATCTGCACTGATACTGTATAGTTATTATGTTACTCTGCTGTACAGTTATTATGTTACCTGGTCCAATCTGCACTGATACTGTATAGTTATTTATGTTACTGTTGTACAGTTTTATGTATTACCTGGTAACATGCACGTACGTATAGTTATTATGTTCTGCTTGTACAGTTATATGTTACCTGGAAATCTGCACTGATACTGTATAGTTATTATGTTTACTGTTGTACAGTTATTAGTTACCTGGGCCAATCTTCACTGATACTGTATAGTTATTATGTTCACTGCTGTACAGTTATTATTTACCTGGGTAAATCTGCACTGATACTGTATAGTTATTATGTTACTCTGCTTGTACAGTTATTATGTTACCTGGGTCAAATCTGCACTGATACTGTATAGTTATTATGTTACTGCCGTCCTGCTAAATGGTGTAATCCGATTATTGGAGCCAGTAATCTAATTTCTTTTTCATCACTGGAGAGAGATTGTGTGTAGAACATTGACCTCGTGGAAGGGCAGAATATACTATAATGACTTTATTAGGTACTAGATTAAGGTCACTATTATACCTCATATTCACAACAATGACCTAAACAAACTACCACAACTACTTAATATGGCTCATCTTTGTCCACCGGAAACGTTCAGTCTATTTAGTAATTGCATTTGAAGGTCTTTTTCACAGACTTTAAGGCTGGCCACACACAGACTATTGGATTAGTTCGAACAATTGGCCTGGTCAAACAGGTTGCAGTCAAAATTTTTCACGATTATGTCGTTAAATTTAACGCCCTGTCCAACTGAAAGTCCGATCGTAGTGCCAATCTGGACACCCTCCACTCACAGTCCAGGACAATTCCCAGATGGGCCAATCTTGCAAAGCATGTCTTCCCATTGAACAAGTGCAAAACTTTGGGAGGAGTCAGGGTCAGACCAGGACTATGATCAGAAAGAACTGGTGTGGTGGATCTAAGGGGGTAAAGAACTAGCGTTTTAGGCTCTTCCCTTGGGTACATTAGGGGTGGTTTATATATAGCAGACTATAGTATAGTGCAGCATCACCTAAAACAACTGCTTCCCCCAAGACTCTCTCTGTATTGGGATTACTGATATGCAGAAAAGTGTAAATATATAACACGGTAATATCTCTGCATAATACACAGCCGGGTGTAGCAAGCAGTCTGGCAGCTCTGACATGTGCCATAAGGAAGGCGAGCTGAGGGGTGCGTGGGATAATGTAATGCAATCATGTAGGGTATAGCCAGCAGCTGAATCACCATCCTACAAGCTCTGACTCTCGCTCCCAGTCTGTCACTGCTTTGTATGATTTATAATAAATATGATTAATCGTAAATCTTATTAATATCATATGGAAAGCGTATGAGTCCCTCTTATTAATTTCAGTCACAAATTAAAGTCATATACACATTATACCCCATCCTGTAGTACTCCCCCGTTCTGGCTATTTATCTAGCTCAGGGAAAAAGGAATTTACAGAGAGAACGCAATCAATATCCTCTGTACCTGCGTAGTGATTTCATATCACGTCAAGAGATCAGTGCTAACCACTAACTGTAGTTAGTAGCTCCACCCACCTTTCTGGTCCAGGGCTAACCACTCTGCAATTAGTGCTTTTTCCCATTGGATAGATCCCAAACTGAAAGGAGGATGGAGCTTGGACAGTAGAGTTGTCCTTTAATCTCTAAATGTGGCACAGAGATAGTGAGATACCTGTAACAGGTCGACTATCTACAGGTTTGTCCTTGGTTGCTGGTATTGAACTCTGCATGTTCTGTAGCTGTCAGGCCGCCTTACTGTAACAGATGGCGCTGAACGCTTAATGAGCTGAAATTCCTGGACAGTTGCGTAATAACTCAGATAACCAATGATAATTCCTGGTGATTCTCTAGGTTTAATCAAGCAAATGATGAGTAGTTTGTCCTACATATTTAACGCCAGGACACGACTGCTCCCCTTTCCTGATTCAGCCTATTTGGCTACTCTCCAACCCTGCCCATCCTACTGCATCTAGCTGTTAACTTCTCCAAACTATTATATAACATTATTAACAGGAACTCTGTGTTTGAACTTTGGAGTTTTGCCCTCTCTTTTGGTCCTGGGCCTGACCAATGGGAAGCCTGCTCTGAGAGATGTGTTGTCTTCCCATTGGACAGATCTTGGAATGGGTGGGGACAAAGCTACACACACAAGCCAGTGATCAGAACTTTCACTACTGAGTTCCAGCTAATAAATGTAAACCCAGGGGTAAGGATCTAGCACCTCTCAGTCTCAAGGAGGATGGGGGGTAGGCTATAGAGCCAGAGGAGGGGTTTTGTTGTCCTTTAATCTTCATATACTACTGTAGTTTAATATAGAATAGGACCACAAAATTAGGTCAAGCAAAACTAGCATTTAAAAAGTGTTACCATTTAGTAATGGTACATCTAAGATGGCTTTTCACTGCGGTTTAGAACTACTCAGTAGAGAAAACAATGTCCTCAAAAGACTGTACAGAGCACGCTCAATACCATTTGACTGCAGAAAGCCATCATGACAATTATAGTCTTATAAATGCTGAATGCAATTTAATGATCTTCCATTTCATTCTACCCAGTCCATGTCACTAAATAGGGGTGTCTCTGTCGCTGAGAGGCCGAAACGCGTAGGCTTACAGTCCTACTAATCAACAATAAAGTCTTCTTAATCTAGTCCTAGGAGTCTCTGGCTTTTCATCTTGACTGATTATAATATATAATAAAATTAGATATTCACAATGGGAATTTAATATTAGAAAAATATTACTGCCACACAATTGCTATAGGGATTGTCAATAAGCACATTGCATCGATAATTGTTTGTTATATGGGATATGGATTTTATCTATGGTGGCTCTAAAGTCAATGCTAAGAAGTCTTAACCTTTCAGCACCCGCAGATTTTCCTGATTTTAACCGTGTGTGTTCCAAAGTCAATGCTAGGAAGCTTAACCCCTCAGGGCCAGCAGATTTACCTCATTAAACTGTGTGTGTTCCAATCAATGCGAGGAAGTCTTCATTCTTTCACGCGCCCGAAAGATTTTTTAATATTTTACTGTGTGTGTCCCAAATCAGTGCTAGGAGTTTAACCCTTGCAGATCTTGTTGTGACAGCACCATTACTATATTATATACATAGGGGCAGTAAAAAACCCAGCCCCTATGTAAATAGAAAGTCTTTAGAAATATTTCCTTTGTGATTATTGTTAATAAATTGTAAATAATATGTTTAAATATAGTGGATAATGAACCTCCTACTGTAAATTATAAGGATATTATTGGGATCCATTGGGGGGGTGGATTTTATGATGTTATGTGCTTGTGTTTTATGCATGCTTGTGTTTTGCTGACACACGCCAATGTACAATATGAAACCCTACAATGCAAAGTGCCAGCAAGAAACAATTATGGAAATGTAACAGCAGTCTTTACATAGGTAAAGTGAACAACTCTCAAGAAATGCAAAGGAAAAAAAATGTGAATTTCCAATTAATATGACGCAAGTAGGCTGATAGAACGCCATTAACCGCCTGAAGGATGGGGGGGATATAGCAGTTTAAATCAATGGCTTGTTTAAGGGAAGAAATTTCTTATGGTGCATGAGTCATGTTAGGAATAAATTTTGGTGCCATGATTACACATTAGATGGGTAATGGGATACGGTTACTTTATAGAAGGACGTATAGACTTATCTGTTTATTTAAAGGGAACGTTAAACTCATATCTGTAAATTGAATTTGTAAATGTGTATTTCAGAGGCTGAAAATTAAAGTTCATAATCCACATTATATCAATGTAAACGCACCCTGTAAAATCCACTTGGCCTATGTTTAAAGCAGAAAAAATATTCAATCTATCTAATCTACTGTGTCTAAAGCTGTGTACACACAGTACCTTGGATCCGCCGGTATCGGTGCTTATCGGTACTGTGTGTACCTTGCTTTTCCAAACAAGCGATTGGGTCGGTCGAATCAACGCTCGTTTGGAAAGAGGGAACATTTCCCTTGGCCTTGGTACTAGGGATTCTACCCACAGTGTTTGGCTGGTGAAATAATCACATTTTGTTTCCATTTCAGTTCCCTGGGCCCGATTGGATTGTAATAATTATTTATATTTTTAGACAATTGAAATATTTATTACTATTTACTTTGCAAATCCGTCCCCTGACATGTGTCGCTGACATGGCCAGATAAATCAGACCCATTGAAATGCTAGCTTTGAGAATTTTCCCCCCCCCTTTCTGTTTACATTTCTCGCCTCTATGTTTAGATTTCTCTGTACAAACTTAAAATAGAGTCCCCGTGGCTTTGTTCCAGGCTCCAATTAACATCATGAGTCTATAGAGCAGTTGTCGCTAAACATTAACCTAGCGCCTTTAATGGTTATTTTAAAAAGGTGAGAAACAGATTCCTCTTCGCAAAATACAGCGAGACTCTCTCTGGTGGTATATTATGTGCTTGGAACCTTCCCGAATAATATAATACTATCACTGTACAATTATTTCTGTTTATTATATATATATGTTATTATTATATACTATACTATTATTATAATATGAATATGCTTATAAAACTGTACAAATAATTTCTTTATTATTATATAATATAAAAATATAATATATATTATTATATGTGTTATTATTATTATTAATATATAATTTATTACCTTCTATATTTTCTTATATACAAATATAAAATGTTTACATAGTATTTTTGATAAATAAAAATAAATATAACAACACGGTACATACAGTTTTTTCTGTATATTATGGTAACCATTATATTATTAATATGTATATATAAATTATTAATAATAATTATAATTCCTGTTCATTATGTATTATTTATATTATTATAATATCATACTTATAATAATACAAACTATTAATAGTATTAT
The DNA here is from genome assembly GCA_019447015.1 of Hymenochirus boettgeri. NCBI lineage: Eukaryota > Metazoa > Chordata > Amphibia > Anura > Pipidae > Hymenochirus > Hymenochirus boettgeri. The sequence goes on from CM033473.1 coordinate 295,146,188, forward strand.
ACTGTACATTTATTGTCTGTAATATATATATATATATATATATGTTTATTATTTTATTATTTTAATAGTGATAATAATAATAATTTATTATTCATAATAATTAATTTATTCAATATAATTATAACATATGTACTGTAACATATTTTTGTATAATTATTATTATGATATTAACAGGGGGAAACAAGGGAAACCTCTATAAATCATTGCGCCAATCATTCTGGGAAATATCTAACCATCTTGTTGGTACTTTTTATGAATCCAAAACATATAAAATTCCCCTGGTAAGCTTTACACTATTTGGCATATCTATTTCTATAAAAAACACCAGGGTTATTACATAAAAAGGGCATATTTATAAGAAGCTGTAATCACTATTTGGCCATACCAGCCTTTACAAGGGCTGTACCGTATTTTATGGCTGCGGTCGTCGCAGATTGTTGGCCGTAAATGGAAGACGATTAACTTTATGATGACCACGTGTTTCATTTTTAAAGTTGTTGTAAACAGGCCCCAATGTAATGCAGGGCAGAGTGCGGCTAATACTGTGTAACTTATTAGTTTATATCTCATATATACAATGGGCTGAAAACTACCATCCGCAGATGTTCTCCTGCCACATGCATCTGTTCAACTAGGAATCCAGGTCCAAGCACTTAATCACTGTATTGTCTACCCAGCATCCTATTAAATCCACACCCTGCATGGATTATTAACATTTCAAAATTAGGTCAAGCAAAAACTAGCATTTAAAAAGTGTTTTACCTATTTAGTAATGGTACATCTAAGATGGCTTTTCACATGCGGTTTAGAACTACTCAGTAGAGAGAACGGAATGTCCCCAAAAGACTGTACAGAGCACGCTCAATACCATTTGACTGCAGAAAGCCAATCATGACAATTATAGAGTCTTATAAATGCTGAATGCAATGTTAATGATCTTCCATTTCATTCTAGCCCAGTCCATGTCACTAAATAGGGGTGTCTCTGTCGCTGAGTAAGGGCCGAAACGCGTAGGCTATACAGTCCTACTATCATTACAATAAAGTCTTCTTAATTAGTCCTAGGAGTGCTCTGGCTTTCATTGATGATTATATATATATAAAATTAGGATATTCACAATGGAATTTAATATTAGAAAAAATATTACTGCCACACATTGCTAAGGGATTGTCAATAAGCACATTGCATCGATAAGGTTGTTATATGGGATATGGATTTTATCTATGGTGGTGCTTAAAGTCAATGCTAAAAGTCTTAACCCTTTCAGCACCCGCAGATTTTCCGATTTTAACCCGTGTGTGTTCCAAAGTCAATGCTAGGAAGTCTTAACCCATTCAGGGCCAGCAGATTTACCTCATTTAAAATGTGTGTGTTCCAAATCCATGCGAGGGAAGTCTTCATTCTTTCAGCGCCCGAAAGATTTTTTAATATTTTTACTGTGTGGTCCCAAAATCAGTGCTAGGAGTTTAACCCTGCAGATCTTGTTGTGACAGCACCATACTATATATATTTATCCTGCTGTACAGTTATTATGTTACCTGAGCCAATCTGCACTGATACTATATAGTTATCATGTTACTGCTGTACATTTATTATGTTACCTGGGCCAATTTGCACTGATACTGTATAGTTATTAGGTTATTGCTGTACAGTTATTATGTTACCTGATCCAATGAGGCGAATGCTACTAGGTTGTCCTACGTTATTATGTTTCCTGCTGTACAGTTATTATGTTACCTGGGCCAATTTGCACTGATACTGTATAGTTATTATGTTTCCTGCTGTACAGTTATTATGTTACCTGATCCAATCTGCACTGATACTGTATAGTTATTATGTTTCCTGCTGTACAGTTATTATGTTACCTGGTCCAATCTGCACTGATACTGTATAGTTATTATGTTTCCTGCTGTACAGTTATTATGTTACCTGAGCCAATCTGCACTGATACTGTATAGTTATTATGTTACTGCTGTACAGTTATTATGTTACCTGGGTAAATCTGCACTGATACTGTATAGTTATTATGTTACTGCCGTCCTGCTAAATGGTGTAATCCGGTTAGTGGAGCCAGTAATCTAATTTCTTTTTCATCACTGGAGAGAGATTGTGTGTAGACATTGACCTCGTGGAAGGGCAGAATATTACTATAAATGACTTTATTAGGTACTAGATTAAGGTCACTATTATACCTCTATATTCACAACAATGACCATAAACAAACTACCACAACTATCTTAATATGCTCATCTTGTCAACAGGAAACGTTCAGTCTATTTAGTAATTGCATTTAAGGTCTTTTTTCACAGACTTTAAGGCTGGCCACACACAGACTATTGGATTAGTTCGAACAATTGGCATGGTCAAACAGGTTGCAGTCAAAATTTTGTCACGATTATTCTTTAAATTTAACGCCCTGTCCAACTGAAAGTTCCGATCGTAGTGCCAATCTGGACACGCCTCCACTCACAGTCCAGGACAATTCCCAGATTGGCCAATCTTGCAAAGCATGTCTTCCCATTGAACAAGTGCAAAACTTTGGGAGGAGTCAGGGTCAGACCAGGACTATGATCAGAAAGAACTGGTGTGGGGGATCTAAGGGGGTAAAGAACTAGCGTTTTAGGCTCTTCCCTTGGGTACTATTAGGGGTGGTTTATATATAGCAGACTATAGTATAGTGCAGCATCACCTAAAACAACTGCTTCCCCCAAGACTCTCTCATGTATTGGGATTACTGATTATGCAGGAAAGTGTAAATATATAACACGGTAATATCTCTGCATAATACCAGCCGGGGTGTAGCAAGCAGTCTGGCAGCTCTGACATGTGCCATAAGGAATGGCGAGCTGAGGGGTGCGTGGGATAATGTAATGCAATCATGTAGGGTATAGCCAGCAGCTGAATCCCATCCTACAAGCTCTGACTCTCGCTCCCAGTCTGTCACTGCTTTGTATGATTTATAATAAATATGATTAATCGTAAATCTTTATTAATCATATGGAAAGCGTATGAGTCCCTCTTATTAATTTCAGTCACAAATTAAAGTCATATACACATTATACCCCATCCTGTAGGTACTCTCCGTTCATGGCTATTTATCTAGCTCAGGGAAAAAGGAATTTACAGAGAGACGCAATCAATATCCTCTGTACCTGCTGTAGTGATTTCATATCACGTCAAGAGATCAGTGCTAACCACTAACTGTAGTTAGTAGCTCCACCCACCTTTCTGGTCCAGGGCCTAACCACTCTGCAATTAGTGCTTTTTCCCATTGGATAGATCCCAAACTGAAAGGAGGATGGAGCTTGGACAGTAGAGTTGTCCTTTAATCTCTAAATGTGGCACAGAGATAGTGAGATACCTGTAACAGGTCGACTATCTACAGGTTTGTCCCTTGGTTGCTGGTATTGAACTCTGCATGTTCTGTAGCTGTCATGGCCGCCTTACTGTAACAGATGGCGCTGAACGCTTAATGAGCTGAAATTCCTGGACAGTTGCGTAATAACTCAGATACCAATGATAATTCCTGGTGATTCTCTAGGTTTAATCAAGCAAATGATGAGTAGTTTGTCCTACATATTTAACGCCAGGAACAGACTGCTCCACTTTCCTGATTCAAGCCTATTTGGCTACTCTCCAACCTTGCCCATCCTACTGCATCTAGCTGTTAACTTCTCCAAACTATTATATTAACATTATTAACAGGAACTCTGTGTTTGAACTTTGGAGTTTTGCCCTCTCTTTTGGTCCTGGGCCTGACCAATGGGAAGGCCTGCTCTGAGAGATGTATGTCTTCCCATTGGACAGATCTTGGAATGGGTGGGGACAAAGCTACACACACAAGCCAGTGATCAGAACTTTCACTACTGAGTTCCAGCTAATAAAGGTAAACCCAGGGGTAAGGATCTAGCACCTCTCAGTCTCAAGGAGGATGGGGGGTAGGCTATAGAGCCAGAGAGGGGTTTTGTTGTCCTTTAAATCTTCATATACTACTGTAGTTTAATATAGAATAGGACACAAAATTAGGTCAAGCAAAAACTAGCATTTAAAAAGTGTTACCTATTTAGTAATGGTACATCTAAGATGGCTTTTCACATGCGGTTTAGAACTACTCAGTAGAGAGAACGGAATGTCCCTCAAAAGACTGTACAGAGCACGCTCAATACCATTTGACTGCAGAAAGCCAATCATGACAATTATAGAGTCTTATAAATGCTGAATGCAATGTTAATGATCTTCCATTTCATTCTAGCCCAGTCCATGTCACTAAATAGGGGTGTCTCTGTCGCTGAGTAAGGGCCGAAACGCGTAGGCTATACAGTCCTACTATCATACAATAAAGTCTTCTTAATCTAGTCCTAGGAGTGCTCTGGCTTTCATCTTGACTGATTATATATATATATAAAATTAGATATTCACAATGGGAATTTAATATTAGAAAAAATATTACCTGCCACACAATTGCTATAGGGATTGTCAATAAGCACATTGCATCGATAATGTTTGTTATATGGGATATGGATTTTATCTATGGTGGCTCTAAAGTCAATGCTAAGAAGTCTTAACCCTTTCAGCACCCGCAGATTTTCCTGATTTTAACCGTGTGTGTTCCAAAGTCAATGCTAGGAAGTCTTAACCCATTCAGGGCCAGCAGATTTACCTCATTATAACTGTGTGTGTTCCAAATCAATGCGAGGAAGTCTTCATTCTTTCAGCGCCCGAAAGATTTTTTTAATATTTTAACTGTGTGTGTCCCAAAATCAGTGCTAGGAGTTTAACCCTTGCAGATCTTGTTGTGACAGCACCATTACTATATATATTTACATAGGGGCAGTAAAAACCCAGCCCCTATGTAAATAGAAAGTCTTTAGAAATATTTCCTTTGTGATTATTGTTAATAAATTGTAAATAATATGTTTTAAATATAGTGGATAATGAACCTCCTACTGTAAATTATAAGGATATTATTGGGATCCATTGGGGGGGTGGATTATATGATGTTATGTGCTTGTGTTTTATGCATGCTTGTGTTTTGCTGACACACGCCAATGTACAATATGAAACCCTACAATGCAAAGTGCCAGCAAAGAAACAATTATGGAAATGTAACAGCAAGTCTTTACATAGGTAAAGTGAACAATCTCTCAAGAAATGCAAAGGAAAAAAAATGTGAATTTCCAATTAATATGACGCAAGTAGGCATGATAGAACGCCATTAACCGCCTGAAGGATGGGGGGAATATAGCAGTTTAAATCAATGGCTTGTTTAAGGGAAGAAATTTCTTATGGTGCATGAGTCATGTTAGGAATAAAGTTGGTGCCATGATTACACATTAGATGGGTAATGGGATACGGTTACTTTATAGAAGGACGTATAGACTTTATCTGTTTATTTTAAAGGGAACGTTAAACTCATATCTGTAAATTGTAATTTGTAAAATGTGCTTATTTCAGAGGCTGAAAATTAAAGTTCATAATACACATTAATATCAATGTAACGCACCCTGTAAAATCCACTTGGCCTATGTTTAAAGCAGAAAAAAATATTCAGAATCTAATCTAATCTACTGTGTCTAAAGCTGTGTACACACAGTACCATTGGATCCGCCGGTATCGGTGCTTTATCGGTACTGTGTGTACCTTGCTTTTCCAAACAAGCGATTGGGTCGGTCGAACGCTCGTTTGGAAAGAGGGAACATTTCCCTTGGCCTTGGTAATAGGGATTCTACCCACAGTGTTTGGCTGGTGAAATAATCACATTTTGTTTCCATTTCAGTTCCCTGGGCCCTGATTGGATTGTAATAATTATTTATATTTTTAGACAATTGAAATAATTATTACTATTTACTTTGCAAACTCCGTCCCCCTGACATGTGTCGCTGACATGGCCAGATAAATCAGACCCATTGAAATGCTAGCTTTGAGGATTTTCCCCCCCCCTTTCTGTTTACATTTCTGCCTCTATGTTTAGATTTCTCTGTACAGAACTTAAAATAGAGTCCCCGTGGCTTGTTCCAGGCTCCAATTAACATCAGTGAGTCTATAGAGCAGTTGTCGCTAAACATTAACCTAGCGCCTTTAATGGTTATTTTAAAAAGGTGAGAAACAGATTCCTCTTCGCAAAATACAGCGAGACATCTCTCTGGTGGTATATTATGTGCTTGGAACCTTCCCGAATATATATAATACATATACACTGTACAAATTATTTCTGTATTATTATATATATATGTTATTATTATATACTATACTAATTATTATAATATAGAAATATGCTATATAAACTGTACAAATAATTTCTGTATTATTATATATATATATATATATATATATATTATTATATATTGTTATTATTATTATTATATATATAATGTATTATTACATTCTATATTTCTTATATACAAATATAAAATGTTTACATAGTATTTTTGTATTAAATAATTAAAAATAAATATAACACTGTACATACATGTTTTTTCTGTATTATTATTGTAAACATTATTATTATTATATGTATATATATAAATTATTATTAATAATTATAATTCCTGTATTCATTATAGTATTATTATTATTATTAATAATAATCATACTTATAATAATACAAACTATTAATAATATATATACTGTACAATTTATTTCTGTAATATATATATATATATATATATGTTATGGATTATTATTATTTTAATAGTGATAGTGATAATAATAATAATTATTATTATTCATAATAATTAATATTATTAACAATAATAATTATAACATATGTACTGTACATATTTTTGTATAATTATTATTATGATATTAACAGGGGGAAACAGAGGGAAACCTCTATAAATCATTGCGCCAATGCATTCTGGGAAATATCTAACCAGCTTGTTGGTACTTTTTATGAATCCAAAACATATAAAATTCCCCTGGGTAAGCTTTACACTATTTGGCATATCTATTGCTATAAAAAACACCAGGGGTTATTAACATAAAAAGGGCTATATTTATAAAGAAGCTGTAATCACTATTTGGCCATACCACGCCTTTAACAAGGGCTGTACCGTATTTTATGGCTGCGGTCGTACAGAATTGTGTGGCCGTAAATGGAAGACGATGTAACTTTATGATGAACACGTGTTTCATTTTTTAAAGTTGTTTGTAAACAGGCCCCAATGTAATGCAGGGCAGAGTGCGGCTAGATACTGTGTAACTCTATTAGTTATATCTCATATATACAATGGGCTGAAAACTACCATCCGCAGATGTTCTCCTGCCACATGCATCTGTTCAACTAGGAATTCCAGGTCCAAGCACTTAATCAACTGTATTGTCTACCCAGCATCCTATTAAATCCACACCCTGCATGGATTATTAACATTTAATTAGGGGTTTGTCCGGAAATTGCTCTGGGTTTTATGTAGTCACCATGCAACACACAGCTAAATACATTGCCAAATAGGACCTGATTGGATAATCTTAATTATAATGGGTGAGATGGGGTACTCAAAGGATAAACTACTGTTAACTGGGTTACTTCTTTGGTTAATGGTAATTAATAATATGGTACCAATGGTCTGGCTTCGATATGTCCCTTAAAGAGCAATTATACCACCCAAATATCACTACTCCCCCTACCTAGGATGCTAGGTCCTCACCCCTGGGATTTGCCTATGTTATCCATACCAGGTCTGATGATATTCCCTGTTTATCCCTGCCCCCCTCACACAGTCCTGGGTCTGACTAATAGGAAGAGGTGCTTCTTACAGAGTGTGTCTTCCCTGGAGTTATTGCTGGACCGGGACAACATTCAGAACTTCCTGTCCTGGGATGGTATGTAGGCAAATCCCAAGAGGACCAGTGAGGATCAGTTTAGGTCGTCACCTTGGGAACTTTAAGGGAAGGGTGGGTTTTAGGGGGTTTCCATGAAAGACATTCCAAGAATCCATCCCATTTTTGTGGCAATGGTACCAACTACCAATCTATATGTTGGCAGAGAATTATCATTGCAGGTGAAGGCTACAATTAGCTAAATGAACATTCTGATTGATTCTCTGGATAGTCTGAATGGCAAAATTCCATTGGCCGATGAAATTCACAGGCTCCTTTCCCATGGCCTTGTTTCTATCTTGTATCTATCTTGTTCCCTCCTATGTTGGATTCCATTTGTATGTCTGTGCCTGGTGCTGGTTTCCCCATCCAGACCTCTGTCTTCTATCCTCCTCTCCCCGCTCCCTTCCTGACGTACAAAATATTCCTAGAAGGCTCCTCAGATTGCAGCTGGTTTCCCATTTTTATGATAGGATGTCAATGAAAGGCAAATTCATTGGATTGTGTTTCTATGTTTGGGTTGGAAAGGAAATCTAACAGATGTTTGGCCTTTGGGCTGCACGCACTTGCCTAACACTGACAACATCCCTGTCTGTCCCACAGTGTGAACATTCCTATATATTTTTATGAACACTGTTACGTGGGTTAGGCTGCATTGCCCAACCATCATCCTTTATGGCGATAGGATTAACTGAGGATCAATGGAGTGATCTTGGTTTCATTAAAGGACAACTATACTGTAAAAATGTAATTTTTAAAAATGAAAGGACCTGGGACAAGGAGGTCGGATTGATTATTTCTACAGCACATATTGTTTTTATCTGCCAGGTTACTGCCCTGGGCCTTCCTGTATTAAAGATAGCACTGAAGCACTCAGTAAGCCTGGCAGAAGCAGTTTTCTGCCGTTCTTCATAGAAATGATATTGGGAGGTAGAAAGAACCAATCCAACTTCACTGCCCCAGGTACTTTTCATTTTAAATTTTAAAAAAAAACAACTTCATATGCTCTGTAGTTCTCCTTTAATGGACGCAATGTGTTGTGCTTGGATTCTAAAAAGGCATCCATTCCTTTCTTGACCATATTCAATGGATCTTCCCGTTATTATGGTTCTCTGAGTAAAGGGTGAACCCTCTGTTATTCTAAAGTGATGCCCTCTTGCCAATCGAGATGATGTACTGTTTGATCTTTGAGACAGTGTAGCTCAATCGTTTATTTGTACAAGGTGGTCATATCCCCTGTAAGCATCATTTCTAAACAAGCAGAACAAAGTAAATTATCGTTTGCTGTTGTTTAATTTTTTAATTAAGTTGCTTTTTAGTTAATTAATTTTTGAATACTCTGAATTTTCATAATGGAATGGAATATCCAAACTGCGCCGCGTGTCCTAGATGAGGATCCACCAGTACAAGAAAATCTGCTTAGCTTTCCCATCTGTCCACATAGTGTCATGTTACAGCCTTGCTCCTGTGAAGTTTGATTGAAATTTGAGACTTCATTGGTTGCTTAAAGGGGAACTAAAGTCACCAGACAACATTGTTTTTCAATAGACAGAGTACATTCATAAAGATTCAGCATGCTTTGCCTCACTTTTCTCTTTGCTGTGGATGCTGGGTGATTTAATAAGTTATCCAGTGGCCACTAGGGGTCAGCTACCATAATCCACCTTTTTGTTTTGGTGTTAGTCTAAGTGTACACAGTAGATTTCACATGCTCTCTAGTGCACATCAAAACAAGGAACCTAACAGCCTATCATATTACAGCTCAGAGATCCCACCTCTCTCTGACACAGAACATGGATTTCAGAGTAGTGTTTTTGCAAACATATTTCAATATTTCTTTGCAGTTCATTTGTTAGCCAGAATAGGTGTAAGAAGCAACATATTAAAATTTCAGTAACAAATACAAGAGAGTCCATATTGTTGTGGAGACATCTGTATAGAAAAACATTTGTGCATAGACAGATTGAATATTGGAGTCTGGGGGTGTGGCCAAAAGGTGCACATGCTCACAAGGCTTTTTGAGGACTACATGGATAGAGACATGTACTGGAAAAAACATGGATGCCTTCTTAGTTGCAAAATCCAATTCTTTCATGTATGTAAAAGCGTATACTGGAATATTATCTTACAATGGATAGGTGTTCTGGGGAGGAACGCTTTTACATTATGGTTAAAGATTAATTAAGTTTAATTATCCTTTAAAGAAACCTTAGTATGAGCCAACAGATGCAACTACTGACATATTTCATATACTAATGGACTTTAACCTACCAGGAAAGCCACATCCACCTTCTAAAGTTGTAAAGCAGCTCGTTAACATAGAGGAATGCCAGATAGAGCCCCTAGAAAGGTTCATAGATCCACCATCTTCTGTAAATACAATGCTGATACAGTCTACACAGACACGTGTGCAAACAGGTTTAAGGTATCCAGTTGCATCCAGACAATCTTTCCATTTAAGCTGGTTTCATCTCTTGTTTAAAGATTTAGTTGAACGGCGGTTAACGTCTTCTCCAACCACACGTCATTTACCAGGAGATTCGCTACAGAAGGGAACGTTATCTGTGTTTATTACGTACAATATTTACACTGACAATAATGATAATGCAGTGTTGGAAGAAAGGAACAAAGGCCACAATGTTGACATATCCCGAGCAGTTGACTATATATGGCCGAACGAGGGATTCGTCCCTTAGCATGGTCCTGTGGGCGTCACATTGCCAATGAGGCCTGTGGTTTAAATGTGGAAAGTGAGATTAAAGCTGTGGGAAACATCAGGGAAATTATCCATTGGGTTGTATGTATAAGAGAAGAGACATTAATACGGTTTCGACCGGAACCACAAGATGGGCAAAAGTATAAAAAATGTAGATGGATCCTATGTTAACGGTATTGTTGTATGTAGAACAGGCTATGATATATTAAATGGGGCTGCTATCAGCAATAACCTGACCCACAACCAGCAACACACCTGGCCTGAACCCATCAGCAATGCTTACACCAGAACCTTGCCCCACCACTTTACCCAAAATTCCCTGCAAAACTTCTCACCTTTCCTTACATACCAGTAGTGGCATTTGACCTGCACCCAACCTGCATCACTGAAACTTGAACCTGACCCGTAATCTGCCAAAATAGTCTACAGGTCATCCAAACCTCACCTGACAATCCGGTATCTGACGTGACTTCATGGGCACCATCTGTCCTAGTGCAGATCGGTACATGGCTACATCAATGATCCCAGGGCAGGGGACATATTAGACATGGAGAGAATATGGGGAGAGTCAGACGCTCCCATTCTAGTCTACATGTCACCCAAACCTCACCTGACAATCCAGTATCCGTGACTTCATGGGCACCATCTTGTCCTGAGCAGATTGTACATGGCTACGTCAATGATCCCAGGACAGGGGACATATTACATGGAGAGAATATGGGGAGAGTCAGACGCTCCCATTCTAGTCTACATGTCACCCAAACCTCACCTGACAATCCAGTATCCGTGACTTCATGGGCACCATCTGTCCTAGAGCAGATGTTACATGGCTACGTCAATGATCCCAGGACAGGGGACATATTATACATGGAGAGAATATGGGGAGAGTCAGACACTCCCATTCTATTAATGAGCAGTTAGCATGTGAATAACCAACATCCCTGTATTCTGATTGGCTGTGTACAGTCAGCTCTAGTCTATTTACTGTCCAATCTTGTAGAGTATTGAATGGAGGAAGATTCCATTTACTCCCAACCCTCTTTAATAAAATGTGTCTTCACGTCATGTTATTCAACCGGTAACAATTCCACTCACATAAATAAAAGGAAGGCTAGTTATTAAATGTATACTGGAACAGGAAAGGTCCCGGTTTATGTCCCAAGGGACCCCAAGGGCCAAAGAATTCAATGAATTTACTATAACCTTAATCTGGATATTTAAACATGTGAATGAACACTGGATTAACAATTGGTGTTTATCATTGGTAAAGCCTTGCATTGAAATAGAATGTTAAAGGGCATGTTCATCCTAATGATATATTTAGCCCTATTTAGGGGCGTAAGTACCATAGGAGCAGGGGAGGCAACTGCCCAGGAGCCAAGGGGCCCCATCTTCTTATTTTTCCGGTGACAGATATAGACTTCTCCCAGAAAACTATTGTGGATGAATCAGGAATAGGGGCCCCATTATAGTTTTCTGGGGGCCCAGTGATTCCTATTTATGCCACTGCACATGTTAGATGTATTACTAACCGCTAAGTATTTTTATTGCCTTCGTTTCTGGCAGTAAGCTGGCTCCTCCCTCTATGCTGTCAATCAAGGCTGTGACTGATGATTGACTGCTGTTTCCCCTGCTGCCCTCCTACACAGTATCGCTTGTACAATCCTATTGGCATATTGATAGACTGTGACTGGGCAATTTACCAAGGAGCGGTGCGAGTACGCAGCCCTTAACCTTGTACTGACTTACGATCGGTTGTGTGCGATGTTAAGTCCCGTCGCAAAACAATTTACCAGGCACTAAGTATTTAACGCCAGCAATACGGTGAGATTCACCCAGAGCCACGCAGCCTCAGGTTATCCGATATGGGAGATTTGCTCAGAGAGCATGCAGCTGTGGGTGAATCTCCTGCTATATGTTCTATGTTATGTAGATTGTAAGCTCTTTGGGCTAATCCTGACGTGAAGCCATTAAGTCACTGAGTGCAATGTTACATTATCCTACATTTATATTTTATAATAAATGAAAATAAGCAAATTATTTTACTAATACATTTTTAAAAAAAAGCTGATGGCTATGGATTATGGAATCGTATTTCAAACAGCAATTCTTGGACTGTCAATTTAAATAATAAAAAATAAAAAAACAAACAAAAACCAGTCCCTGTTTTTTTTACTATAAGGCAGAATCTGGCAGAAATTGTGAAAGGATTATGGGATATTGTATGGTCTTTACACATCAGCCTGGTCTGTTCCTTGTAAGGTGATGTTTATACACTGGGGATGCATTTGGAATTAATGGTTCCCCCCACGCGCACACACAGACAGACACACACAAACAGACAGAAACACACACACAGATAGACACACACAGACAGAAACACACACACACAGACAGACAGACACACACACACACCAGAAGACAGACAGACACACATACACACACAGACACACACACAGAGAGACAGACAGACACACATACCACACAGACAGACGACGACAGAGAGACAACAGACACCCATACACAGACAGACAGACAATACACAGACACATGCACACACAGACAGACAGACAGAAACACCACAGACAGACACATGCACATACACAGACAGACAGAAACACCAAACACACACATGCAACATACACAGACAAAAACAACACACAGACAGACACCACGACATACACAGACAGACAAAACCCACAGACACACACATGCACTACACAGACAACAGACAGAAAACCACAAACACACAGACAGACAGACAGAAACACACAGACACACACATGCACATACACAGACAGACAGAAACACACAGACAGACACACGCACATACACAGACAGACAGAAACACACAGACACACACATGCACATACACAGACAAAAACACACACAGACAGACACACACAGACACACAGACAGACACATACATAGACAGACAGAGACACACAGACACACACAGACACACATGCACACACACAGACACACACATGCACATACACAGACAAAAACACACACAGACAGACACACACACATACACAGACACACAGACAGACACATACATAGACAGACAGAGACACACAGACACACACAGACGACACTCACACACACAACAGACACATGCACATACACAGACAGACAGAACAAAGAATACATACATAGACACATACACACGACACATGCACATACACACACATACACAAGAGACACATGCACATACAGACACACAGACACATGCACATACACACACAGACACACAGAGACACATGCACATACAGACAGACACACACACAAGAGACACACACATACACACAGACGACGACACATGCACATACACACACAGACACACAGAGACACATGCACAGACACAGAAAGACACATACACGTTTATTAAAATCCCCCTGCACCTGTCTTTATTAATATTTATTGCCATTGTGCCGATTTTCATATTGCTATTTTAAAGGAACAGTAAACCTGTGATTTTATGTATCTTGCATCTGTTTCTATTATTCACAGGGAGGTGAGAACGATGAGAACGCTTATTCCCACCTCCCTGTGAATAAAGAACTCCCAGGGGACATTGCCAAACTTACCTTACCGGCGCTCCACTCGCAGCTGCTTCTAGCTGACACCGTGCTGTCCCAATAACGCACTTATCTTTTGTATTGGCGTGCATGCGCCAAAGATAGGCGCTTGGTCGGGACAGCCCGGCTGTTGTAAATTGTAAAATAAACCAAAACAAATCCCAGTATTCCAAGTACGTCCACTTACAGTCACAACTGGCAGCAGTTTTACTGCCCGATGTGATTTTCTTGCTGCCTGTTCCTCCCGCTGGGAGCCCCTTTAAGGAAGCTGATGCCTTTGTTTAACTGGGAGCTTGATTTATTGTCTTCCACTAATCTGGCAAATAAAACGGAATTTTCCACTCTGCTGTTTGTAACTCCTTTTATTTGTGTCCCTGTTGGCGTCTGTAATGCTCCACGTCCCTGTACCGTAAACCGCTCTGAGTTATGGCAATCTCTGCTCCGTTTCCTTTAATCCTGGGCTCAATCCTACCCTAAGGGGAAATCACCTGCAATGAACCTTCTGTGCTGAGTACACAAAACCCAGCGTTTTTTTAATTGGGGCAAAAAAAATGTGCAACAATCTTTATAGAGTAAAGGGGCACAAAAAGGTGTTTTTGTTTTATTCCTCTGTGTGCGTAGTTATACATTATCTCTGTGCAATCAGAATGAAATTGTGTTCACTGCACAATGTACTGTTTATATTCCACCCCTCAAATGATAAATTGTATATAGTAAATGAATCAACCCCCAACTGCAATGGTTTAAGAGCTGAGGTGTGGGACTAAATGGTCATCTTCCCTCTGCATCTCAAAAGGTTTCCGTCTACTCTCCTTTCTTTCGAGCTTTTTATGAGCTTACACATGCTCAGAAGAGGCACTAAGGGAATAACATTTAGTCATTGGCTGTGATGACATTGATTACTCCATGATTGACACTTGCTAACCAGAAGGACAAGGAAGCCGAAAAGTAACAGGACATTGTGCAGTATTGCAGGTTTGTGTTCTATCTTTAAGCGTCCGTAACTAATGCAGCTGATCTCCGAGCAGCGATATGGAGATAAGATTCCAGGTAGTCAGAGGAAACGAATCTGTGTTGTCAGTGTCTGCAATCAAGTCATTAATTAAGCTTAATTCATGTTCTATTTATTTACTGACCACCTGTTCTTTAATTATCTAATTGCAAACACTAACACACACAGGGGCTGATACAATAAGTGGTGCATAGAGGCGCAATTAATTTACACCAACCAATCAAATGTTAGCTTTTACTGGGTCACTGCTAATGCAGATCAAGTGACCCTTCAATGTCTGCAAACTAAACTCCCAGCATTCACTGGTTGTTGCTGCAAAAACAAAATATGCACATTAATATTATCTACAATATTTGGCAATGGTTCATGTCTGTCTTCAATATCCAGTATTCCCAATCACTGGTCCAGTCTAACCCAAGCCCTTACTAGATCTAAAATCAGACCAATGGGAACATGCCATTCTGCAGAGCTCGTCTTTTGATTGGTCATGCCCCAGACACAAGCAGGAGGTAGGAAAACTGGGCTGCCAATTGACAAATTGCATCTGTCAAGGTAAGACCAGGGGTAAGATCTAGTGGTTTAGATCCCATCCAGAGCACTTTATTGGAAGGAGTAGAGAAGGGGGTTGGAGGGGTACACTGTTGCCATTTAAGACTGAATGGGGCCCTAGAAAATGTTATGGTTAGGGGCCCACATAGCATTCATAATCTATTCATTTATAGAGTATCTTTAAGAACGCAAATGTATTTCTTCTTGCACGTGTCCGTCTCTGGATTCTTTTTATTTTCATGTAAATACAGTCTATTTTAAACAGATTCTCTCCTCTGCCAAGTACAGAGATGACATGTACATCTGTCCAATTGAGATTTCATAACTGTGTCCTGAGCCAAATCTGATAAAATGACAGTCAGATTAGATTTAGATGATCTAAACCCACGTGTGCTCGGAGCCAGGGTAGCAGGTGAATAAAATTGTTTGCTGCCTGATGTTTTATTGCACAATGAATAGGTCATTGTCTACAGAGACGGATTCATCCCTTGGGCTATAACTCCTTTCCGTGTTATGAGTGAATTCCAGCCTTAGTATCCCACCCACGTGTACAAGATTTGGGGGAGAAGGACAGCTGGAAATCTATCAAATGAAATCACATCAAATAAAATATCGCACATACAATAAAAAACTTCTCTAGGTACAAAGAACCCCAAATAAAATTAATAAGGGGGAGTTCTTAATCAGAACTTTAATATGTTCTGGTAAAATGTAGACAAGACAAGGTGAAGTATGGCTTTTGGTTAACTCCCTGTCATTTAACGTGCTTCTCACTGGGTACATGGAACTGGGCCCCAGGAATGTTCTTTTTGCATGTCTATTTTGTGCCGGACCCCCGCACGAGTAATGAAGAGAAGATGAAGAAGAGATCAATCCTCATTTTGAATCAATAACATTTCTCCTAATTCAAAACTTCGAATCTCCTTATTAAAACAATGTATTTGTATCTGCAGAGCTTGGGAACTACCCTGGTACAACACGGCCAGTTTTGATCCCATCATCCTGGCTGACAGACTACAGACCATACACAGAATAATTGTCTGACATTTAGTACAAGTTGCCACACATGGAGAGAATATGGGGAGAGTCAGACGCTCCCATTCTAGTCTACATGTCACCCAAACCTCACCTGACAATCCAGTATCCGTGACTTCATGGGCACCATCTGTCCTAGAGCAGAT
>CM033473.1:295163246-295177173 GCA_019447015.1 Hymenochirus boettgeri
AGGACAGGGGACATATTACACATGGAGAGAATATGGGGAGAGTCAGATGCTCCCATTCTATTAATGAGCAGTTAGCATTTGAATCCCAACTGCGCCTGTATTCTGATTGGCTGTGTACAGTCAGCTCTAGTCTATTTACTGTCCAATCTTGTAGAGTATTGAATGGAGGAAGATTCCATTTACTCCCAATCCTCTGTAATAAAATGTGTCTTCACGTCATGTTATTTCAACGGTAACAATTCCACTTCACATAAGATAAAAGGAAGGCTAGTTATTAAATGTATACTGGAACAGGAAAGGTCCCAGTGTTTATGTCCCAAGGGACCCCAAGGGGCCAAATGAATTCAATGAATTTACTATAACCTTAATCTGGATATTTAAACATGTGAATGAACACTGGATTAACAATTGGTGTTTATCATTGGTAAAGCCTTGCATTGAAATAGAATGTTAAAGGGCATGTTCATCCTAATGATATATTTAGCCCTATTTAGGGGCGTAAGTACCATAGGAGCAGGGGGAGCAACTGCCCAGGAGCCAAGGGGCCCCATCTTCTTATTTTTCCGGTGACAGATATAGACTTCTCCCAGAAAACTATTGTGGATGAATCAGGAATAGGGGCCCCATTATAGTTTTACTGGGGGGCCCAGTGATTCCTAGTTATGCCACTGCACATGTTAGATGTATTACTAACCGCTAAGTATTATTATTGCCTTCGTTCTGGCAGTAAGCTGGCTCCTCCCTCTATGCTGTCAATCAAGGCTGTGACTGATGATTGACTGCTGTTTCCCCTGCTGCCTCCACTACACAGGTATCGCTTGTACAATCCTATTGGCATATTGATAGAACTGTGACTGGGCAATTTACCAAGGAGCGGTGCGAGTACGCAGCCCTTAACCTTGTACTGACTTACGATCGGTTAGTGCGATGTTAAGTCCCGTCGCAAAACAATTTACCAGGCACGTAAGTATTTAACGCCAGCTAATACGGTGAGATTCACCCAGAGCCACGCAGCCTCAGGTATATCCGATATGGGAGATTTGCTCAGAGAGCATGCAGCTGTGGGTGAATGTCCCTGCTATAATGTCTATGTTATGTAGATTGTAAGCTCTTTGGGCTAATCCTGACGTGAAGCCATTAAGTCACTGAGTGCAATGTTAACATTATCCTACATTTATATTTTATAATCAAATGAAAATAAGCAAATTATTTTGACTAATACATTTTTTAAAAAAAAGCTGATGGCTATGGATTATGGGAATCGTAGTTCAAACAGCAATTCTTGGACTGTCAATTTAAATAATTAAAATAAAAAAACAAAACAAAAACCAGTCCCTGTTTTTTTTACTATAAGGCAGAATCTGGCAGAAATTGTGAAAGGATTATGGGATATTGTATGGTCTTTACACATCAGCCTGGTCTGTTCCTTGTTAAGGTGATGTTTATACACTGGGGATGCATTTGGAATTAATGGTTACCCCCACGCGCACACACAGACAGACACACACACACACACACAGACAGACAGACACACACACAGATAGACACACACAGACAGAAACACACACACACAGACAGACAGACACACACACACACACACACAGAGACAGACAGACACACATACACACACAGACACACACACAGAGAGACAGACAGACACACATACACACACAGACAGACAGACAGACAGAGAGACAGACAGACACACATACACAGACAGACAGACAAAATACACAGACACATGCACACACAGACAGACAGACAGAAACACACACAGACAGACACATGCACATACACAGACAGACAGAAACACACAGACACACACATGCACATACACAGACAAAAACACACACAGACAGACACACATACACAGACACACAGACAGACACATACATAGACAGACAGAGACACACAGACACACACAGACAGACACATGCACACACACAGACAGACACATGCACATACACAGACAGACAGAAACAAAGAAATACATACATAGACACATACACACAGACACATGCACATACACCTAGACACACAGACAGACACATACATAGACAGACAGAGACACACAGACACACACAGACAGACACATGCACACACACAGACACACACCATCACATCACAGACAAACACACACACGACAACACACACACATACACAGACACACAGACAGACACATACATAGACAGACAGAGACACACAGACACACACAGACAGAGACACTGCACACACACAGACAGCACACACATACACAGACAGACAGAAACAAAGAAATACATACATAGACACTACACACAGACCAGCAACATCACATACACACACAGACACACAGAGACACATGCACATACAGACAGACACACACACAGAGACACATGCACATACACACACAGACACACAGAGACACATGCACATACACACACAGACACACAGAGACACATGCACATACGACCCACAGACTACACATATAACACATGCCACAGACACAGAAAGACACATACACGGTTTATTAAAATCCCCCTGCACCTGTCTTTATTAATATTTATTGCCATTGTGCCGATTTTCAATATTGCTATTTTAAAGGAACAGTAAACCTGTGATTTTATGTATCTTGCATCTGTTTCTATTATTCACAGGGAGGTGAGAACGATGAGAACGCTTATTCCCACCTCCCTGTGAATAATAGAACTCCCAGGGGACATTGCCAAACTTACCTTACCGGCGCTCCACTCGCAGCTGCTTCTGAGCTGACAGCCGTGCTGTCCCAATAACGCACTTATCTTTTGTATTGGCGTGCATGCGCCAAAGATAGGCGCTTGGTCGGGACAGCACGGCTGTTGTAAATTGTAAAATAAACCAAAACAAATCCCAGTATTCCAAGTACGTCCACGTTACAGTCACAGACTGGCAGCAGTTTTACTGCCCGATGTGGATGTTTCTTGCTGCCCTGTTCCCTCCCGCTGGGAGCCCCTTTAAGGAAGACTGATGCCTTTGTTTAACTGGGAGCTTGATTTATTGTCTTCCACTAATCTGGCAAATAAAACGGAATTTTCCACTCTGCTGTTTGTAACTCCTTTTATTTGTGTCCCTGTTGGCGTCTGTAATGCTCCACGTCCCTGTACCGTAAACCGCTCTGAGTTATGGCAATCTCTGCTCCGTTTCCTTAATTCCTGGGCTCAATCCTACCCTAAGGGGAAATTCACCTTGCAATGAACCTTCTGTGCTGAGTACACAAAACCCAGCGTTTTTTTAATTGGGGCAAAAAAAAATGTGCAACAATCTTTATAGAGTAAAGGGGCACAAAAAGGTGTTTTTGTTTTATTCCTGCTGTGTGCGTAGTTATACATTATCTCTGTGCAATCAGAATGAAATTGTGTTCACTGCACAATGTACTGTTTATATTCCACCCCTCAAATGATAAATTGTATATAGGTAAATGAATCAACCCCCAAACTGCAATGGTTTAAGAGCTGAAGGATGTGGGACTAAATGGTCATCTTCCCTCTGCATCTCAAAAGGTTTCCGTCTACTCTCCTTTCTTTCTGAGCTTTTTATGAGCTTACACATGCTCAGAAGAGGCAGCTAAGGGAATAACATTTAGTCATTGGCTGTGATGACATTGATTACATCCATGATTGACACTTGCTAACCAGAAGGACAAGGAAGCCGAAAAGTAACAGGACATTGTGCAGTATTGCAGGTTTGTGTTCTATCTTTAAGCGTCCGTAACTAATGCAGCTGATCTCCAGGCAGCGATATGGAGATAAGATTCCCAGGTAGTCAGAGGAAACGAATCTGTGTTGTCAGTGTCTGCAATCAAGTCATTAATTAAGCTTAATTCATGTTCTATTTATTTACTGACCACCTGTTCTTTAATTATCTAATTGCAAACACTAACACACACAGGGGCTGATACAATAAGTGGTGCATAGAGGCGCAATTAATTTACACCAACCAATCAAATGTTAGCTTTTTACTGGGTCACTGCTAATGCAGATCAGGGATGTAGCCCTTCAGATGTCTGCAAACTAAACTCCCAGCATTCACTGGTTGTTGCTGCAAAAACAAAATATGCACCATTAATATTATCTACATATATTTGGCAATGGTTCATGTCTGTCTTCAATTACCAGTATTCCCAATCACTGGTCCAGTCTAACCCAAGCCCCTTACTAGATCTAAAATCAGACCAATGGGAACATGCCATTCTTGCAGAGCTCGTCTTTTGATTGGTCATGCCCCAGACACAAGCAGGAGGTAGGGAAAACTGGGCTGCCAATTGACAAATTGCATCTGTTCAAGGTAAGACCAGGGGTAAGATCCTAGTGGTTTAGATCCTCATCCAGAGCACTTTTATTGGAAGGAGTAGAGAAGGAGGGTTGGAGGGGTACACATAGTTGCCATTTAAGACTGAATGGGGCCCTAGAAAATGTTATGGTTAGGGGCCCACATAGCATTCATAATCTATTCATTTATAGAGTATCTTTAAGAAACAGCAAATGTATTTCTTCTTGCACGTGTCCGTCTCTGGATTCTTTTTATTTTCCATGTAAATACAGTCTATTTTAAACAGATTCTCTCCTCTGCCAAGTACAGAGATGACATGTACATCTGTGCAATTGAGATTTCATAACTGTGTCCTGAGCCAAAATCTGATAAAATGACAGTCAGATTAGATTTAGATGATCTAAACCCACGTGTGCTCGGAGCCAGGGTAGCAGGTGAATAAAATTGTTTGCTGCCTGATGTTTTATTGCACAATGAATAGGTCATTGTCTACAGAGACGGATTCATCACTTGGGCTATAACTCCTTTCCATGTTATGAGTGTAATTCCAGCCTTAGTATCCCACCCACGTGTACAAGGATTTGGGGGAGACAGGCTGGAAATCTATCAAATGAAATCACATCAAATAAAATATCGCACATACAATAAAAAAGCTTCTCTAGGTACAAAGAACCCCAAATAAAATTAATAAGGGGGAGTTCTTAATCAGAACTTTAATAGTGTTCTGGTAAAATGTAGACAAGACAAGGTGAAGTATGGCTTTTGGTTAACTCCCTGTCATTTAACGTGCTTCTCACTGGGTACATGGAACTGGGACCCCAGGAATGATTCTTTTTGCATGTCTAGTTTGTGCCAGGGACCCCACGCAGTAGAATGAAGAGAAGATGAAGAAGAGATCAATTCCTCATTTTGAATCAAATAACATTTCTCCTAATTCAAAACTTCGAATCTCCTTATTAAAACAATGTATTTGTATCTGCAGAGCTTGGGAACTACCTGGTACACACAGGCCAGTTTTGATCCCATCATCCTGGCTGACAGACTACAGACCGATACACAGAATAATTGTCGGACATTCAAGTACAAGTGCCACCGCCGATATTTTAGCACAACCAATTGTGCGCCCTATTAAAATTTCACACAATCTGCTAAACTTTCGCAACCAACTGTTTACCCATTGGTTTATTGACTGATTTATTGTCAGATAGGAATATTGTGACAAAATTGTCCTGCCTGTATCAAAAATGTCAGAAAATCCCTGCAGTTACCGCCCCTACTATAGCTCAGTGACCTCAGACACGCTCAGTATGAATCACAAAGGAAGAGAGAGAGGAATATCCCAATCAGTCACTTTGTGAGCTTAAAGAAGGTTTGGTGCATAGCCTGTATAATCGTTAAATGTATGTATGTATTTATATATAATTTTATTTGTACTTTATAAAATACATACAGGGAGATTCAATAAAAGTTCTTATCATTAAAAATGGGTAGCGAACCAGTTAGCGTGACTTTAACTCCATTTAATGCCCAGCGAGTCTGGGTAAATTGGCCCCAAGAACTTTTATTGAATAACCCTGATAGTATACAAACAAGGGGATAAGAGTAAGCAATTAAACAGATGAATTAAAACTACGTAAATAAAGTTTCATACATAGGTTAAGAATACATACATAGGATAACATTTTAGATTTGAGAGTACCAATGGATGTCACCTGGCGAACGGAGAGAGTTCTAAAGGTAGGAAGAAGCAAGAGAGAATGGTTTAGATGAAGGCAGTGCTAATTGGATTATTCATACTGTTATATAAGTTTCCTGGAAAGTTTGGACTTAGCGGAGGGAACGGCATTGTGTAGCTGTTAATAGAGTGTGAAGGAATATCGATAATTGGATGGAAGAAGAGAGGCAGAGATAAAAATAGGAAGGGCGGGAAGGGAAGGGAAAGGAAATTTTGGAGCCAGTGAATAGATAAAAGAGCATTGTAGGAAATGCAATATTGAAAAGACATTGACATCTGAGAAACGGTAGAGGTGGACTAAAGGTTCATGTACACATGCTATCGCGAGGACTGACCCACCATACGCTCCGTGTATAGAGATGTTTGAAACTGTTGAAATTTGTTCGGTTTTGGAATTTTCGAAATTTTTGGAAATTAAGAAAATTCGAGTTTCAATTTTTGATAATCCTCTACTTTCGATTTTCGACTTTCGTTTTTCGATAATCCTCTACTTTCGTTTTTCGATAATCCTCTACTTTCGTTTTTCGATAATCCTTTACTTTCGTTTTTCGATAATCCTCTACTTTCGATTTTCGACTTTCACTTTTCGATAATCGTCTACTTTCGTTTTTCGATAATCCTTTACTTTCGTTTTTCGAATTAATCCTCTACTTTCTATTTCAATAATCCTCTACTTTCGATTTGATAATCCTCTACTTTCGATTTCGATATCTCGTCTACTTTCGATTTTAAACTTTCGTTCTAATTGTCTACTTTCAATTTTCGACTTTCGTTTTTTGATAATTGTCTACTTTCGATTTTCGATAATCCTCTACTTTTGATTTTCAATAATCGTCTACTTTCGATTTTCAACTTTCGTTTTTCGATAATTGTCTACTTTCGATTTTCGACTTTCGTTTTTTGATAATTGTCTACTTTCGATTTTCGATAATCGTCTACTTTCATTTTTCGATAATCGTCTACTTTTGATTTTCAATAATCGTCTACTTTTGATTTTCGATAATCCTCTACTTTCGATTTTCGATATTCCTCTACTTTCGATTTTCGATAATCCTCTACTTTCGATTTTCGATAATCCTCTATTTTCGTTTTTCGATTATCCTCTACTTTTGATTTTCGATAATCCTCTACTTTTGATTTTCGATAATCCTTTACTTTCGATTTTCGATAATCCTCTACTTTCGATTTTCGATAATCCTCTATTTTCGTTTTTCGATTATCCTCTACTTTCTATTTTCAATAATCCTCTACTTTCGATTTTCGATAATCCTCTACATTCGTTTTTCGATAATCGTCTACTTTTGATTTTCGATAAAAATTCAAGTTCCGTGAAATTCGAGAGTTCCGAAAGTTTCGTTGGGACTTCGAAACCCTCAGATTCGATTTGAAACTGGGTTCTATTAGAAACCACATTACATCTCTATCCGTGTATGGACCGAGCTCCCGTACATTGAATGATTGTTGGTCTAAACAGATGTTTATTACACATTGTGTGACGCGGGTCGGCCCTGCCATCACACGTGTGGACGAACCTTAAAGTTGGGTATACACAGAACTAGTCTCTAAAGGATGGAATCATCCCTTTAATCATCGTTACTGTGTGTACCCAGCTTTATAGGGCTAATGGCTGGATCTTGCAGTCGGGTGATTGTGTGTTCTCCTTGGTACTTTCCTTGTCAAACCCCTAAGTTCATATCTGGGCTCTAGTCTACATAACAGAACATTAGGGATGTGTGATTACCTGGACTGCACAATATTCATATTAATCCATTGTTTGAATCTAAACATTGCCCCGTCCAGTGTATGACCAGTATAATGAACAATCCATCACCAATGCAATTAACAGTTTAATTAGTTTATTGCACAGAATTTCCAGTGCTGCTCCTGATTGAGACTAAACTCACAGGAAGTGATCTGTGATCTGGGCATGTCTATGGGACATATAAACACCATGACTGTGTGTGGTGGTAATAAACAAAGGCAAACCATGACTTAATTCTGCCTTTAAAGAAAAAAAAAAGCTTAGCCAATCAGATTGTGTTCCCTCCCTTTACACATTGCTACTAATTACATACAAGGGATCTTACTCCGAATCCTTTCATTCTCATTGAAATAAAAATAAACATGCTCCTTTAACATTCTATTTATAGAACCCAAATGTTTTATTTATAAAGCGCTAAAATATTCCGCAGGGCTACACGCCATGAAGATTTAATACAGTACGAGATGTCCCTACAGGATCATGTGCGTTTCGATTCTCGTATTGACGGATCTGATTAAAAGGGAAGGATGATTGAAAAATTAAAAAGATGGTGTAACTAGAAATCATTGCCCCCCCCAGCTAAACTATCATGGGACCCCCATTCCTGCTTTATCTACAGTGGTTCCCTGAGGGGATGCTCCCGTGGTAGATATTCGCCTCTGTTTCATCAATAGCATTATTGACATCATTGGAGATATATACCCCGTCTGGAAACAGGAGAATTGTACTCATGCAGAAACTGACTTTTTTTCTTGCTCCTCCCACAGCCATTGTCACTGACAATTCTCTTTGACATTGAAGAGAATATGCTAATGAAGGGGAGGAGACAGAAAGTTGTCCGCTTATTCTCCTATAAAGTCTTTTATCTTTTATCCAACCCATGAGACCAAACAGCATGTAGAACATTAGAATTTAGATCAATGGTGTGTTAGCCAATCAGAGCATTTTTGAAAAACTCATGGGTGAACCTATCATAGCCAATCAGAGCATTTGTGACCAGAACAGTAATGAACAGATCCCTTTCTTTTTTTGGGCTACAACCAACGCAAGTTCCCAACAAGGAATACGTCCTATTTCGCCTTTCCAGCGTGCATTAATTATAAACATAAATCCCACCATGCATAGTTATAAACGTCTGTTATGAGATAAAAATCTTGACCATTCAGACGGTCAAAAATTGATTATTGTTAATGGATAAACTCTCAGGCTTTATAGATTTCTATAGATTGTTGAGCAGATTTTCCCATGGTGCACTGTGATACTCAAAAGTCTGTACCATCAGGGGTGCCATAGACCTGTGTATGGGCATCATGTGAGAAATGTGCTTTAGTTCTCCTTTAAATTAGACAAATCACCTGAATTGATTTGTTCTGTGTAAAACCCACTTATCCGCCTGGAATCTCCAAGGTCAGAGTGGTAAGTTATTGGCAATAATGTCCGTTTACCTGCTCAGTCTGTCACTATGAGGTCAATAAATGTCTCTCTCGTGGTGTTATTGGCAGATGGGGGAGGCAAGACCATAAATTTAAAGGGAACACTGTTATCGAGTTGAACATAAAACAGGCTTTTTCCAGTTGTAAAGTGCAAATATATCTCACTGGATTTTATAGGAAAGAGAAATTGAAGTTGAAGAATAACAGGTCTTAAACTCAGTACCAGCATGGCAGCTTTCAGATGGGTTTTAAAGGGGAAGTTTATCCCCAAGGTGAGCTTTTTCCGCATCACTATTTTTTTAAAGTTTTGCACTGTAACAGTAATAAGTTTCTCTTCTGGAATTTCCATATGATAACAACCCATAATGCCCGGTTTCCAGTCTGGCATTCAAACCTCTGTATGGTTTCTAGGTACAGAGTATCTGAAAACAGTAATATACTTCACAAAATATATTAAACAAGCATGAAATCTAAATGCTGCCTGGTTCACTATGAAATTTGATGGGTAGTGCATGGCTGCATTTGAATCCTTGCAGTCTGCAGCATCCCTCTATAAATAAAATGCTAGCTAGGTGCTGAGTTGCATGTCCCACTAAACAGGGAAGAAACGTTCTTGTCAATTTCTACTGCTTTTAGCAAATTTTAAATGCATGCATTAGAATTCAATGGAAATCTGTTCAGAGAAAACATTCTTACCCAGCTATTACTTTAATACACGTAGGTTTTGTCTCTGTAACTTTAAATATTGCAGACATGTAGATTAGGAGCGCAAATCACTTTTCTGGGGCTCAAGCCAAACAGCTGTCTGACGGCTTTAAAAGTTGATTTTCCACAGCTGCGCTGGGCTATACTGATGTACAGGAGGGGTTATCACTGTGCAAACTGTAAGTTTGGAGCCTGTAGATGTTCCCACTGAAGTTACTGTAGACTGAACACGGTCAGTGGCGAAACTAGGAGTCACTGGGCCCCACAGCAGAACTATGACGGGGCCCCCTTTTCTGGGAAAAGAAGATGGGGCCCCCATGGCTCCTGCCCCCCCGCAGTCACCGTTTTTGTTTTGTTTTAAGGGTGGACATTTCCTTTAAAGGGATATTGTCAAGAAACAATTTATATCAAGAATGAATCATTTACGGAGCAGCTGAACAGCTTTAATGTCTGGGATACTTTTAGCCTAAAAGCAGTAATTATATATTATAACCCCGCCCCTTACCCACTGGGTGAAACATGCTTAATAAGCGGTAAGCAAATCATTTTCTTATCAGGAAAATGAATTCCAAAGCTCAGCCAAAATGCCTGTTAGTTGAGCTGGTAAACACTTAGGATGGTATTTATAGGATCAATATAGGTAAATATTGATACTGATCCTTTTACTCGCAACAGGAATTGCTAGAGACATTAGTGGGTGGTGACCTGTTGTAACGAGCTCCTGCTGTAGCTCAGGACTAGGCATTTGTGAGACAGACACATAAAAGTCAGTGACTAAAACAGTGGGTGCACCTGTGAGACTGGAATGCTGGTGTTCTGTCTTCTGATTTTATGTTGTTTGGGGACCTTATTTGTCCTTTCAACTAGGCTATACACATAGCAATATTGACCGATTGCTTCAATACTGCTGCTACCATAAAAGAAATTCCAGTATATGCAATAACAAAATAGGATTGATTGTAACACATTGATACGTGTATGGCTGTGAGCCCTCTGTGTTGGGATAATCTGTGCTCCTGGGTGATTACATCTGATCTGCAGGGGATCCTGAAAGGAGTTGGAGCTTTGGTTGCAATCATGCGAATAGCAGAGAATTCTCTGAGCTGATGGTTACTGGGTAGCAGAATGTACTGCATGCTATAAAGGATAATCTATATACTATCCCCACATACACACGCTCAGTCTCTGGACCATGCACGTCTTCCTATTTGTATTTAGCGCAGATCAAAGCTTTTTTATTCCACACCAAATCCTCTTTCTCTATACTTAACCCTGTGCACCAAGCCTGTTTTTCCCATTAAATGAGCATGACTAATTTAACAGGCTTCTCTTTTAACACCTACTGTGCTGTTCTGGACTGCAAAAATCTATAGACTGCTGCGTCTTTCAGGCTGTTGATTAACTGCATTCCAGTGTCTTTTAACAGCCAAGTGCTATTAGAAGTGAGGCTGATGGGAATTGTAGTTCAGCAATACTTTATACAGAGATTGTAAACCCCCCCCCCCCCCCAATGACTTACATTAACCCTAGTCCAGGAATAACAATCACTAGGTCCACTAGGTGGCACTTCATTCTATTCTATGATGTCCTGCAGAAATCACGCTGACTGTGGGTACCAGTTTATAATTTCACGCTTATCTTCACCAGGATCTGGGGGGCACATCCCTATGGAAGACAGTCCCAACTCATAATTTATTACATTGCAGATTGCCTTGATGAATCTGCTGTAAACTGCACAGGAGTATGGGAGAGAAAGTGTTAAATTGTGACAAACAAGACAAAATAGTGCAGGATATAAATGTTTGTCCATGCTATTAATATGCGGTAGCCAATCAGACTATTGGTTGGGAGGACACGCGTTGGCCAGTCCAGGCCCCACAATGAGTTACATCACTTATCAACCTTGAGGTCATAAAGTTCAACAGCAGATCTGACCCATACAGATCTGTCTATTGTGTCTCCTCTCACACACAAACTACCGCCAAGGTCTTTACAAGTGCAACCAGGATCCAACAAGGGGGCCAATCCCACCAGTAAGACTCATAAGGTGGCCATACACATGCGATTCCCACAGCACACAGTGTGCCGACAAATCACATTGGTACACATGCGTCCATACACAGAACGATCAGATCAGCTCCCTTTAAAGTAGAGGGACCCAATATCGACCAACGGATATTTTCTGTCTTTCCCGACCGTAATGCTTACTATGGTCGTTCATCGGCAACGCGGACGGTCGGTTACAGCCCCTACACACTGACGATAATGGGAAAATCCTGTCGTTCCCCGAATTATCATTAGTGTGTATGGGAATCTATACAGTTCAGTACTAGATCTTAAAGGGCATGTCCACCCCCAAAACTATAATTCCCCCCACCACTGGCCCCACCATGTAGTGTAGTTTAATCCTTACCTCACATCCCTGCTCCATAAGGTTCTCCTGTAGTCCCCCCCAAAGTCCCAAAAACTGCCCACCAGGAGGATAGCAGAGTCCATATAGGACTCTGCCTCCTGTCTCCCCTCCGGGAGAAGTTTGGCATGCGTACTGCAGCCCTTCTACCCCTCCCTCCCCCTCCCTCTCATTTTGGACTCCCTCCCTCTAGCTACAAACCCATTTTATATAGTGTAGGGCTCAGTCCCCCAGCCCCAACCGCCATTTCACTGATCGACACATATCACCATTTCACTGATCGACACATATCGCCATTTCACTGATCGACACATATCGCCATTTCACTAATCGACACATATCGCCATTTCACTGATTGACACATATCGCCATTTCACTGATCGACACATATCGCCATTTCACTAATTGACACATATCGCCATTTCACTGATCGACACATATTGCCATTTCACTAATTGACACATATCGCCATTTCACTGATTGACACATATCGCCATTTCACTGATCGCAGCATATCGCCATTTCACTGATCGACACATATCGCCATTTCACTAATTGACACATATCGCCATTTCACTAATTGACACATATCGCCATTTCACTGATCGACACATATCACCATTTCACTGATTGACACATATCGCCATTTCACTGATCGCAGCATATCGCCATTTCACTGATGTCACAGCTGTCATCATTGAAAACTGTTACTTCTCTTTTCCTCTATTCTACCCCATTGTTCTCTTTGTCCCCCTCTATCTCTGGCTCACCCTCTCTCTTGCACTTTTCTCTCTCTACCCCCCCTCCCTCTCCCTCTTTCTTTATAAAGGAGCAATATTTTCACCATTTCACTATTGCCACACATCACTATCTAAAGTCACGTTATTTTCAGTGCATTTGCAAAAAGAGAAAAATCCCCACAACGTCTACCTATACCTGGTATTATTACAGGGGGTCTTTACAAGATAAAACACTTATTTATATGTGGATTTAAGACCCACTAAAATGAAATAACTAAAATCCAAACTCACAAAGCGGACATCAGTAATTCAGCGAAAAAAGAAGAAAAAACTGATATTGGAAGATCACAGACCGAACCCAGTAAATAATGGAAAATCGTCTAACACCCCCCTGGACCCCTTTGTATTGGGAAACCTAACATACGTAATGTACTGACACCTTCCAGGAACCCTATTCCTGGCTTAATACCGTAGATAACCACTAATACCACTTCACGCTTGGTGATTTTGAAAGACATTATTTAACCCAATACACTTTTGGACGTTTTATATGGTGATATGCGGTGATAAATAAAATGTCAGTTTGCACCAATCAGTGAAATAGCTATATACTGCAAACAGTGAAACGACTACATGCAACTATTAATGAAATGGCGATATGCAGTGAACAGTAAAATGGAAATATACAGCAATAAATGAAATGGCGATATGCAGTAAAAGGAGAAACGCATTATTTGTCGGTAAGTGAAATGGCGATATGTGTCGATCAGTGAAATGGCGATATGTGTCAATCAGTGAAATGGCGATATGTGTCGATCAGTGAAATGGCGATATGTGTCGATCAGTGAAATGGCG
>CM033473.1:295186219-295338719 GCA_019447015.1 Hymenochirus boettgeri
TAATATAATATTATAGATAGAATAATATGATAGAATTCAAGGGGAAGGAAGGGAAAGTAGTAAAGGGAGGAATATAAACACAGAATGGACAGAGATAGAATAAAGGGGAATTAGTAAAGTGAGGAATATAACACAGAATGGACAGAGGGTAGAATAAAGGGGAAGTAGGTAAAGGGAGGAATTGAGGAATATAACACAGAATGGACAGAGATAGATTAAAGGGGAAGTAGTAAAAGGGAGGAATATAACAAGAATGGACAAAGATAGAATTAAAGGGAAGTAGTAAAGGGAGGAATATAACACAAAATGAGAGCGAGATGAGATAGAATTAAATGGAGAAGTAATAAAAGAGGAATATAAAACAGAATGGACAGAGATAGAAATTAAAGGGGAAGTATAAAGCGGAGGAATATAACCACAGAATGGGACGAGATAGAAATTAAGGGAATAGTAACGGGAGGAATATAACACAGAATGGACAGAGATAGAATTAAGAAAGGGGAAGTAATAAAGTGAGGAATATAAACAGAATGGACAGAGATAGAATTATGGGAAGTAGTAAAGGGAGGATATAACACAGTACGGACAGAGATAGAATTAAAGGTGAAGTAATAAAGCGAGGAGGAAATCACACGAATGGACGAGATAGAATTAAAGGGAAGTTAATAAAAGGAGGAATATAACACAGAATGACAGGATAGAAATTAAGGGAGGAAGTATAAAGGGAGGAATATAACACAGAATGGACAGAGATAGAATTAAAGGGGAAGTAGTAAAGGGAGGAATATAACACAGAATGGACAGAGATAGAATTAAAGGGGAAGTAATAAAGGAGGAATATAACACAGAATGGGCAGAGATAGAATTAAAGGGGAAAGTAATAAAAGGAGGAATATAACAAGAATGGACAGAGATAGAATTAAAGGGGAATAGTATAAAAGGAGGAATATAACACAGAATGGACAGAGATAGAATTAAAGGGGAAGTAGTAAAGGGAGGAATATAACACAGAATGGACAAGAGATAGAATTAAAGGGGAAGTAATAAAGGAGGAATATAACACAGAAAGGACAGAGATAGAATTAAAGGGGAAGTAATAAAGGGAGGGATACACAACTGAAGGACAGAGAAGAATTAAAGGGGAAGTAGTAACGGGAGGAATATAACACAGAATGGACAGAGATAGAATTAAAGGGGAAGTAATAAAGGGAGGAAATAACACAGAATGGGCAGAGATAGAATTAAAGGGGAAGTAGTAAAGGGAGGAATATACACAGAATGGACAGAGATAAAATTAAAGGGGAAGTAATAAAGGGAGGAATATAACACAGAATGGACAGAGATAGAATTAAAGGGGAAGTAGTAAAGGGAGGAATATAAACAGAATGACAGAGATAGAATTAAAGGGGAAAGTAATAAAGGGAGGAATATAACACAGAAGGACAGAGATAGAATTAAAGGGGAAGTAATAAAGGGAGGGATATAACACAGAATGGACAGAGAGAAATTAAAGGGGAAGTAGTAAGGGAGGAATATAACACAGAATGGACAGAGATAGAATTAAAGGGGAAGTAGTAAAGGGAGGAATAAAACAGAATGGACAGAGATAGAATTAAAGGGGAGTAGTAAAGGGGAAATAACACAGAATGGACAGGAATAGAATTAAAGGGAATTAGTAAAGGAGGAATATAAACACAGAATGGACAGAGGTAGAATTAAAGGGGAAGTAGTAAAGGGAGGAATATAACACAGAATGGACAGAGTAGATTAAAGGGGAAGTAGTAAAGGGAGGAATATAACACAGAATGGACAGAGATAGAATTAAAGGGGAAGTAGTAAAGGGAGGAATATAACACAGAATGGAACAGAGATAGAATTAAAGGGAAGTAATAAAGGAAGGAATAACACAGAATGGACAGAGATAGAATTAAAGGGGAAGTAGTAAAGGGAGGAATATAACAGAATGGACAGAGATAGAATTAAAGGGGAAGTGAAAGTAAGGGCGAGGACAGAGACGAATAAAGGGAAGAATAAGAGAGGAAAGGGAAGAATATAAAAGAATGGAAAGAAAGAGAATTAAAGGGGAGTAGTTAAAGGGAGGAATTAACAGATGGACAGAAAGAGAATTAAAGGGAAAGTAATAAAGGGAGGAATATAACACAGAATGGACAGAGAGGATAAAGGGGAAGTAGTAAAGGGAGGAAAGGAATTATAACGCAGAATGGACAGAGATAGAATTAAAGGGGAAGTAGTAAAGGGAGGAATATAGCACAGAATGGACAGAGAGAGAATTAAAGCGGGAGGAATATAACAGAATGGACAGAGAGAGAATTAAAGGGGAAGTAATAAAGGGAGGAATATAACACAGAATGGACAGAGAGAGAATTAAAGGGGAAGTAGTAAAGGGAGGAATATAACACAGAATGGACAGAGAGAAACTTAAAGGGGAAGTAGTAAAGGGAGGAATATAACACAGAATGGATAGAGAGAGAATTAAAGGGGAAGTAATAAAGGGAGGAATATAACACAGAATGGACAGTGAAAGAATTAAAGGGGAAGTAATAAAGGGAGGAATATAAAACAGAATAGACAGAGATAGAATTAAAGGGGAAGTAGTAAAGGGAGGAATATAAAACAGAATAGACAGATGTCAGGGAGAGAACAGGAACCCACAAGGGGATTAGGGATTTTAATTTCACATGAGCAGGCTATGACCACAGTGGGGCGCTGCTGGACACGATTTGTATTCAGGTGCTGGGCTGTAGGTGCAGTAAATCTCCTGATTACAGTGTAACTACCTGGGGAGCAGGGAGAGCAACCGTAAGGAGGCCCGGGAGCCAAGGGGGCCCCATCTCCTTTTATTTCCTATGACAGATATAGCCTCCTCTCAGAAAACCACTGTGGATGAAGCACAGATAGGGGCACCATCATAGTTTTCCTGGGGGGCCCCCAGGTTCCTAGTTACATCACAGCAACATTAGACCTTCAGCAACTGGGACTGAACTGCAATTCTCACCTCCTTTCTATGGATGCTGGGAGCTGTAGTCAGAAAGAATGAGAATATTTCAGACATTCATCGGTGATCTTTTTATTCATTTAAAGGGGAAGTTAATGCAGAATGCAAAATAAGCTACCTCTTGAAAAGTGAAATAGTTAACATCTTATTTTAGGCCATTAATGTTTGTGTTTGAAGCTGTGTTGCCTTTTAACTCTCTCAGTTCTAGTTCCCTGTGTGTATGGGTGGTTGGGGGGGGTCATTCTGTGCTGTGTATAACTGGTTAAACAGCACATGGAAAAATACTGGATATTCTGTATCCCCTTTACAGAGAAAATTAAAGGGAAACTAAACTTGCCTGATCCATTGATTCCAACTTTAAGCCAAACACACTACATATGTATATATTATAAAAAGTGCTGCAGCCCTAGCTATACATAATGTAGCAGCAAAGCATTAGCAAGGAATGGGAGAGGAAGTTTTCTGACCAATAGGGGTTGCAATGGTTCATGTTATTTTAAAGGTAAAGTAATGCCCAACCAGAAAAGCCAACTAAACGACAACTAAACAGGCATTGAGGCTGAGGCCCCATTACAACGCACTAAATCGTGCACGCAATCGCGAGCGTTATTCGGAGCCATTTCTGTGCATTGTTGCACGTTGCGCCGCGTTTTGTAATGTAATATTATCGTTGGCATTAAAAAATAGTGCACGCAAAATGCAAACGCATGCGCTAATGCGTGCGCATCGGAAATTGCGGGAATTTGTGCGTTCCCACGATTTCCATTATAAATATCACATGCGCAAAACACGCAGAAAACACATAAGTGTGGCCTAGCCCTAAATGAGAATTTGTGGAACAAGAGGAGGGGCGATTCCAGAGAAATGGGTCACTAAGGACAGAAAGATCAGAAAGAAAAACACAGTTCAAATTTAGAATGTATTGAACCTTGATTGGTTAGAAAGTATCAGTCTGAGTGTAGAATGGATCGAACCTTGATTGGTTAGAAAGTATCAGTCTGAGTGTAGAATGGATCTAACCTTGATTGGTTAGAAAGTATCAGTCTGAGTGTAGAATGGATCTAACCTTGATTGGTTAGAAAGTATCAGTCTGAGCATAGAATGGATCGAACCTTGATTGGTTAGAAAGTATCAGTCTGAGCATAGAATGGATTGAACCTTGATTGGTTAGAAAGTATCAGTCTGAGTGTAGAACGGATCGAACCTTGATTGGTTAGAAAGTATCAGTCTGAGTGTAGAATGGATCGAACCTTGATTGGTTAGAAAGTATCAGTCTGAGTGTAGAATGGATCGAACCTTGATTGGTTAGAAAGTATCAGTCTGAGTGTGTAGAACTGGATCGAACCTTGATTGGTTAGAAGAAAGTATCAGTCTGAGTGTAGAATGGATCGAACCTGATTGGTTAGAAAGTATCAGTCTGAGCGTAGAATGGATGAACCTTGATGGTTAGAAAGTATCAGTCTGAGTGTAGAATGGATCGAACCTTGATTGGTTAGAAAATATCAGTCTGAGTGTAGAATGAATCGAACTTGATTGGTTGAAGAAAGTATCAGTCTGAGTGTAGAACAATGGATTGACCTTGATTGTTAGAAAGTATCAGTACTGAGTGTAGAATGGATCGAACCTTGATTGTTAGAAAGTATCAGTCTGAGTGTAGAATGGATCGAACCTTGATTGATTAGAAAGTATCAGTCTGAGCGTAGAATGGATTGAACCTTGATTGGTTAGAAAGTATCAGTCTGAGTGTAGAATGGATCGAACCTTGATTGGTTAGAAAGTATCAGTCTGAGCGTAGAATGAATCGAACCTTGATTGGTTAGAAAGTATCAGTCTGAGTGTAGAATGGATCGAACCTTGATTGATTAGAAAGTATCATCTGAGCGTTAGAATGGATCGAACCTTGATTGTTAGAAAGTATCAGTCTGAGCGTAGAATGGATCGAACCTTGATTGTTAGAAAGTATCAGTCTGAGTGTAGAATGGATCGAACCTTGATTGTTAGAAAGTATCAGTCTGAGCGTAGAATGGATCGAACCTTGATTGTTAGAAAGTATCAATCTGAGTGTAGAATGGATCGAACCTTGATTGTTAGAAAGTATCAGTCTGAGCGTGAATGGATGAACCTTGATGTTTAGAAGTATCAGTGAGTGCAGAATGGATCGAACCTTGATTGGTTAGAAAGTATCAGTCTGAGTGTAGAACGGATCGACCTTGATTGGTTAGAAAGTATCAGTCTGAGTGTAGAATGGTCGAAACCTGATGGTTGAAGTATCAGTCTGAGCGTAGAATGGATCGACCTTGATTGGTTAGAAGTATCAGTCTGAGTGTAGAATGGATATACCTTGGATTGGTTAGAAAGTATCAGTCTGAGCATAGAATGGATCGAACCTTGATTGGTTAGAAAGTATCAGTCTGAGTAGCATGGATTGAACTTGATTGGTTAGAAAGTATCGTCTGAGTTAGAAGATCGAACCTTGATTGGTTAGAATATCAGTCTGAGTGTAGAATGGATCGAACCTATTGTGTTAGAAAGTATCAGTCTGAGTGTAGAATGGATCGAACCTTGATTGGTTTCAAAAGTATCAGTCTGTAGGTAGAACGGATCGAACCTTGATTGGTTAGAAGTATCAGTTCTGAGTGTAAACGGATCGGAACCTTGATTGGTTAGAAAGTATACAGTCTGAGTGTAGAATGGATCGAACCTTGCATTGGTTAGAAAGTATCAGTCTGAGTAGAATAGAGGATCGAACCTTGATTGTTAGAAAGTATCAGTCTGAGTGTAGAATGGATCGAACCTTGATTGTTAGAAAGTATCAGTCTGAGCTAGTAGAAGGATTGAACTTGAATGGTTAGAAAGTATCAGTCTGAGTGTAGAATGGATTGAACCTTGATTGGTTAGAAAGTATCAGTCTGAGTGTAGAATGAATCGAACCTTGATTGGTTAGAAAGTATCAGTCTGAGTGTAGAATGGTATTGAACCTTGATTGGTTGAAAGTATCAGTCTGAGTGTAGAATAAATCGAACCTTGATTGGTTAGAAAGTATCAGTCTGAGTGAAATGGATCGAACCTTGATTGAGTTAGAAGTATCAGTCTGAGCTAGAATGGATTGAACCTTGATTGGTTAGAAGTATCAGTCTGAGTGTAGAATGGATCGAACCTTGATTGGTTAGAAAGTATCAGTCTGAGCGTAGAATGGATCGTACCTTGATTGGTTAGAAAGTATCAGTCTGAGCGTAGAATGGATCGAACCTTGATTGATTAGAAAGTATCAGTCTGAGCGTAGAATGGATCGAACCTTGATTGGTTAGAAAGTATCAGTCTGAGCGTAAAAGGATTGAACCTTGATGATTAGAAAGTATCAGTCTGAGTGTAGAATGGAAACCTTGATGTTAGAAAGTATCAGTCTCGAGCGTAGAATGAAGTCGAACCTTGATTGGTTAGAAAGTATCAGTCTGAGTGTAGAATGGATCGAACCTTGATTGGTTAGAAAGTATCAGTCTGAGCGTAGAATGGATCGACCCTGATTGGTTGAAAGTATCAGTCTGCGTAGTAGAAGGATTGAACCTTGATTGGTTAGAAAGTATCAGTCTGAGGTAGAATGGGATCGAACCTTGATTGGTTAGAAAGTATCAGTCTGAGTGTAGAAGGGATTGAACCTTGATTGGTTAGAAAGTATCAGTCTGAGTGTAGAATGAATCGAACTTGATTGGTTAGAAAGTATCAGTCTGAGGTAGAATGGATCGACTTGATTGTTAGAAAGTATCAGTCTGAGCGTAGAATGGATTGAACCTTGATTGGTTAGAAAGTATCAGTCTGAGTGTAGAATGGATCGAACCTTGATGGTTAGAAAGTATCAGTCTGAGCGTGATGATAGATGATAGAACCTTGATTGGTTAGAAAGTATCAGTCTGAGTGTAGAATGGATCGAACCTTGATTGATTAGAAAGTATCAGTCTGAGCGTAGAATGGATCGAACCTTGATTGTTAGAAAGTATCAGTCTGAGCGTAGAATGGATTGAACCTTGATTGATTAGAAAGTATCAGTCTGAGTGTAGAATGGATCGAACCTTGATTGTTAGAAAGTATCAGTCTGAGCGTAGAATGAATCGAACCTTGATTGGTTAGAAAGTATCAGTCTGAGCGTGTAGAATGGATCGAACCTTGATTGGTTAGAAAGTATCAGTCTGAGCGTAGAATGGATCGACCCTGATGGTTAGAAAGTATCAGTCTGAGCGTAGAATGGATTGAACCTGATTGTTAGAAAGTTCAGTCTGAGTGCAGAATGGATCGAACCTTGATTGGTTAGAAAGTATAAGTTCTGAGTGTAGAACGGATCGACCTTGATTTGTGTTAGAAAGTATCAGTCTGAGTGTAGAATGGATCGACCTTGATTGGTTAGAAAGTATCGTCTGAGCGTAGAATGGATCGATTAGCTGATGGTTAGAAAGTATCAGTCTGAGTGTAGAATGGATCTAACCTTGATTGGTTAGAAAGTATCAGTCTGAGCATAGAATGGATCGAACCTTGATTGGTTAGAAAGTATCAGTCTGAGCATAGAATGGATTGAACCTTGATTGGTTAGAAAGTATCAGTCTGAGTGTAGAACGGATCGAACCTTGATTGGTTAGAAAGTATCAGTCTGAGTGTAGAATGGATCGAACCTTGATTGGTTAGAAAGTATCAGTCTGAGTGTAGAATGGATCGAACCTTGATTGGTCAAAAGTACAGTCTGAGTGTAGAAAGGATCGAACCTTGATTGGTTAAAGTATCAGTCTGAGTGTAGAACGGATCGAACCTGATTGGTTAGAAAGTATCTCTGAGTGTAGAATGGATCGAACCTTGATTGGTTAGAAAGTATCAGTCTGAGCGTGAAGTGGATCGAACTGTTGTTAGAAAGTATCAGTTGAGTGTGTAGAATGGATCGAACCTTGATTGGTTAGAAAGTATCAGTCTGAGCGTAGAATGGATTGAACCTTGAATGGTTAGAAAGTATCAGTCTGAGTGTAGAATGGATTGAACCTTGATTGGTTAGAAAGTATCAGTCTGAGTGTAGAATGAATCGAACCTTGATTGGTTAGAAAGTATCAGTCTGAGTGTAGAATGGATCGAACCTTGATTGGTTAGAAAGTATCAGTCTGAGTGTAGAACGGATCGAACCTTGATTGGTTAGAAAGTATCAGTCTGAGTGTAGAATGGATCGAACCTTGATTGATTAGAAAGTATCAGTCTGAGCGTAGAATGGATTGAACCTTGATTGGTTAGAAAGTATCAGTCTGAGTGTAGAATGGATCGAACCTTGATTGGTTAGAAAGTATCAGTCTGAGCGTAGAATGGATCGTACCTTGATTGGTTGAAAGTATCAGTCTGAGTGTAGAATGGATCGAACCTTGATTGATTAGAAAGTATCAGTCTGAGCGTAGAATGGATCGAACCTTGATTGTTAGAAAGTATCAGTCTGAGCGTAGAATGGATTGAACCTTGATTGATTAGAAAGTATCAGTCTGAGTGTAGAATGGATCGAACCTTGATTGTTAGAAAGTATCAGTCTGAGCGTAGAATGAATCGAACCTTGATTGGTTAGAAAGTATCAGTCTGAGTGTAGAATGGATCGAACCTTGATTGGTTAGAAAGTATCAGTCTGAGCGTAGAATGGATCGAACCTTGATTGTTAGAAAG
The DNA here is from genome assembly GCA_019447015.1 of Hymenochirus boettgeri. Lineage (NCBI taxonomy): Eukaryota > Metazoa > Chordata > Amphibia > Anura > Pipidae > Hymenochirus > Hymenochirus boettgeri. The sequence goes on from CM033473.1 coordinate 295,194,912, forward strand.
TATCAGTCTAGGTAGAATGGATGAACCTTGATTGGTTAGAAAGTATCAGTCTGAGTGTAGAATGGATCGAACCTTGATTGGTTAGAAAGTATCAGTCTGAGTGTAGAACGGATCGACCTTGATTGTTGAAAGTATCAGTCGAGTGTAGAATGGACGAACCTTGATTGGTTAGAAAGTATCAGTCTGAGCGTTGAAGGATCGAACCTTGATTGGTTGAAAGTATCAGTTGAGTGTAGAATGGATCGAACCTTGATTGGTTAGAAAGTATCAGTCTGAGTGAGAGGATCGAACCTTGATGGTTAGAAGTATCAGTCTGAGCGTAGAATGGATCGAACCTTGATGGTTAGAAAGTATCAGTCTGAGCGTAGAATGGATCGAACCTTGATTGTTAGAAAGTATCAATCTGAGTGTAGAATGGATCGAACCTTGATTGATTAGAAAGTATCAGTCTGAGTGTAGAATGGATCGACCCTTGATTGGTTAGAAAGTCAGTCTGAGTGTAGAATGGATCGAACCTGTGGTTAGAAGTATCAGTCTGAGTGTAGAATGGATCGAACCTTGATGGTTAGAAAGTATCAGTCTGAGGTAGAATGGATCGACTTGATTGGTTAGAAAGTATCAGTCTGAGTGTAGAATGGATCGAACCTTGATTGGTTAGAAAGTATCAGTCTGAGGTAGAATGATCGAACCTTGATTGGTTTAGAAAGTATCAGTCTGAGCTGTAGAATGGATCGAACCTTGATTGGTTAGAAAGTATCAGTCTGGCGTAGAATGGATCAACCCTTGATTGGTTAGAAAGTATCAGTCTGAGTAGAATGGATCGAGCCTTGATTGGTTAGAAGTATCAGTCTGAAGTGTAGATGGATCGAACCTTGATTGGTTAGAAAGTATCGTCTGAGGGTAGAATGGATCGAACCTGATTGGTGAAAGTATCAGTCTGAGCGTAGAATGATCGAACCTTGATTGATTAGAAAGTATCAGTTCTGAGTGTAGAATGGATCGAACCTTTATTGGTTAGAAGTATCAGTCTGAGTGTAGAATGGATCGAACCTTGATTGTTAGAAATATCAGTCTGAGCGTAGAATGGATCGTACCTTGGTTAGAAAGTATCAGTCTGAGTAGAATGGATCGAACCTTGATTGTTAGAAAGTATCAGTCTGAGCGTAGAATGGATCGAACCTTGATTGGTTAGAAAGTATCAGTCTCTGAGGTAGAATGGATCGAACCTTGATTGGTTAGAAAGTATCATCTGAGAGTAGAATGGATCGAACCTTGATTGGTTAGAAGTATCAGTCTGAGTGTAGAATGGATCGAACCTTGATTGGTTAGAAGTATCAGTCTGATGGTAGAATGGATCGAACCTTGATTGGTTAGAAAGTATCAGTCTGAGTGTAGAATGGATCAGATGATTGGTTAGAAAGTATCAGCCTGAGGGTAGAATGGATGAACCTTGATTGGTAGAAAGTATCAGTCTGAGTGTAGAATGGAGCGAACCTTGATTGGTTGAAAGTATCAGTCTGAGTGTAGAATGGATCGAACCTTGATTGTTAGAAAGTATCAGTCTGAGGTAGAATGGATCGAACCTTGATTGGTTAGAAGATATCAGTCTGAGTGTAGAATGGATCGAACCTTGATTGGTTAGAAAGTATCAGTCTGAGTGTAGAATGGATCGAACCTTGATTGTAGAAAGTATCAGTCTGAGTGTAGATGGATCGAACCTGATGGTTAGAAGTACAGTCTGAGTGTTAGAATGGATCGAACCTTGATTGATAGAAATTATCAGTTGAGCGTAGAATGGATCGTACCTTGATTGGTTAGAAAAGTACAGTCTGAGCGTAGAATGGATCGAAACCTTGATTTGATTAGAAATACGTATCAGTATGGCGTTAGAATGGATCGAACCTTGATTGGTTAGAAAGTATCATCTGAGAGTAGAATGGAATCGAACCTTGATTGGTTAGAAAGTATCAGTTGAGAGTAGAATGGATCGACCTTGATTGGTTTAGAAAGTATCAGTCTGAGTGTAGAATGGATCGAACCTTGATGGTCGAAAGATCAGTCGAGTGTAGAATGGATCGAACCTGATTGGTTAGAAGTATCAGTCTGAGTTGTGGTAGAAGGGATCGAAACTTGATTGGTTAGAAAGTATCAGCTGAGAGTAGAATGGATCGAACCTTGATTGGTTAGAAAGTATCAGTCGTGAGGTAGAATGGACGAACCTTGATTGGAGAAGTATCAGTCTGAGTGTAGAATGGATCGAACCTTGATTGTTAGAAAGTATCAGTCTGAGGTTAGAATGGATCGAACCTTGATTGGTTAGAAAGTATCAGTCTGAGTGTAGAATGGATCGAACCTGATGGTTTAGAAAGTATCAGTTGAGTGTAGAATGGATCGACTTGATTGGTTAGAAAGTATCAGTCTGAGGTTAGAATGGATCGAACCTGATTGGTTAGAAAGTATCAGTCTGAGTGTAGAATGGATCGAACCTTGTTGTAGAAAGTATCAGTCTGAGGTAGAATGGATCGAACCTGATTGTTAGAGTATCATCTGAGTGTAGAATGGTCGAACTGATTGATTAGAAAGTATCAGTCTGAGTGTAGAATGGATCGGACCTTGATTGTTAGAAAGTATCAATCTGAGTGTAGAATGGATCGAACCTGATTGGTAGAAGTATCAGTCTGAGTGGATGGATGCGACCCTGATTTGTTAGAAAGATCAGTCGAGGTGAATGGATCGAACCTTGATTGTTACAAAGTATCAATCTGAGTGTAGATGGTCGAACCTTGATTGTTAGAAAGTATCAGTCTGAGCGTAGAATGGATCGAACCTTGATTGTTAGAAAGTATCAATCTGAGTGTAGAATGGATCGAACCTTGATTGTTAGAAAGTATCAATCTGAGTGTAGAATGGATCGAACCTTGATTGTTAGAAAGTATCAGTCTGAGGTAGAATGGATCGAACCTTGATTGTTAGAAAGTATCAGGACTGAGCGTAGAATGGATCGAAACGTGATGTGAAAGTTCAATTGAGTGTAGAATGGATCGAACCTTGATTGTTAGAAAGTATCTATCTGAGTGTAGAATGGATCGAACCTTGATTGGTTAGAAAGTATCAGTCTGAGCATAGAATGGATCGAACCTTGATTGGTTAGAAAGTATCAGTATCCAAAGGGTTTTTGACACATTGATTCTATTGATTTTTGTTTGATCTCATTGTATTTAATGGATAATTGGTAAAGAACCGGAAATCTGTGCCACTGGTAAACTCTCTGCAGATAATTCCTGATAATGACTCACCAAGGATTTTGTGTATTAGTTGCGAGAGTATTTTAGACCTGGCTTCACACGGACAATTTTGATCTTCCTGACAGACAAACTACCAATAAACTGATCAGTAGTGTCTTGCTTGGTAAAAAAGCACGGTGTTGCCAGTAATTTGGTGCAAATGATTGTGCGGCCTATTGGCCATTGGTTGAAATAAATGACATCAAAATCAATCAAATTTCCAACCAATTTCGCAATCAAAATGTTTACTGCTAATTTGACCCAATCTACCAAAATACTGACCAGTCTGACTGAATTATCATCTGTGTATACTGGACCTATGGTGGTAAGACCAGAAAACATTTGCTAAATAGTAGAACATGTACATCTTAATAACCTTGTACTTACCCCACAGAGCCGTTTAATACAATTATCATCTCATATCTGTGAACAATGAGCCATTTTTTTCTGGCAGCGGCACACTGGACTGGTATGTATGGAAATTGCCATAGTGTTGTTTTGTGTCCTTCTCTTTAGAAGAGCTGCCGTACCTACCATACCATGCTCCCACCATGTATATTCACTTTATGGGACTCTGTGGGGCGCGGTAAGGTGAGAACGGCAGTTGTGTCGATTTGTGCCATAGAACATATAGAGTAAAACAGTAGAGTACATAGTAAGAGTAAATTGTATCAGAGTACATAGTATCAGAGTACTGCAACCAGTGAATACACATGCTAACCTGACATTACATGTAATGGACTAAAAATAATATAAATATCTTGCACTGAATAACCTGCGTCATTGTCATGTGGCATGCAAAACAGGTGTTAAACACAATGACAATATTTAATGAATTAATGCAAAAGAACACAAACCGGGGGAAAATTGTGTTACTTTGTACAATGCGCTCTTTATCCAAAATCCCCAGATAATATTATTGACAATGATCTCACACTGAAACCCACAACTTAGTACATAACACGGCAATGAAACAGATATAGCAGAACATATAGGGGTATAAACCATATAAAGCCTCTACTACATACACGTCCATGTACAACATTCTAAGAGGGGTATAAACCATACTAAATGCCTCTATCACATACACAGTCCATGTATAACATTCTAATAATGGTATAAACCATACTAAATGCCTCTATCACATACACAGTCATGTATAACATTCTAATAGGGGTATAAACCCATACTAAATGTCTCTATCACATACACAGTCAATGTATAACATTCTAATAGGGGTATAACCCATACTAAATGCCTCTATCACATACACAGTCCATGTATAACATTCTAAGAGGGTATAAACCATACTAAATGCCTCTATCACATACACAGTCCATGTATAACATTCTAATAATGGTATAAACCATACTAATGCCTCTACATATACACAGTCAATGTATAACTACTAATAGGGTTAAACCCATACTAAATGCTTCTATCCTACACAGTCCATGTTCAACATTCTATAGGAGTATAAACCTACTAATGCCTCTGTCACATACACATCCATGTCTACAATTCTAATAGGGGTAAATGCCTCTATCACATACACAGTCCATGTACAACATTCTAATAGGGTAAATGTCTCTATCACAGTACACAGTCCATGATAACATTCTAATAGGGGTATAACCCTACTAAATGCCTCTATACAAACACTCCAGATAAACATTCTATAATGTATAAACCATACTAAATGCCTCTATCACATACACAGTCATGTTAACATTAATAGGGGTATAACCTATCTAAATGTTCTTCACAAACAGTCATGTATAATTTTATAGGGGTATAAACCTACTAATGCCTCTGTCACATACACAGTCATGTACAACATTCTAAGAGGTATAAACCATACTAAATGCCTCTATCACATACACAGTCCATGTATAACATTCTAATAAGGTATAAACATACTAAATGCCTCTATCACATACACAGTCAATGTATAACATACTAATAGGGTATAACCTATACTAAATGATTCTATCACATACACAGTCCATGTATAACATTCTAATAGGGGTATAACCATACTAATGCCTCTGTCACATACACAGTCCATGTATAACATTCTAATAGGGGTAAATGCCTCTATCACATACACAGTCCATGTACAACATTCTAATAAGGGTATAACCCATCCTAAATTCCTCTATCACATACACAGTCCATGTACAACATTCTAATAGGGGTATAAACCATACTAAATGCCTCTATCACATACAGAGTCCGTGTATAACATTCTAATAGGGGCATAAACCATACTAAATGCCTCTATCATATACACAGTCCATGTATAACATACTAATAGGGGTATAACCCATACTAAATGTCCTCTATCACATACACAGTCCATGTACAACATTCTAATGGGGTAAAAACCATACTAAATGCCTCTATCACATACAGAGTCCATGTATAACATTCTAATAGGGGTATAAACCATACTAAATGCCTCTATCATATACACAGTCCATGTATAACATACTAATAGGGGTATAACCCATACTAAATTCCTCTATCACATACACAGTCCATGTACAACATTCTAATAGGGGTATAACCTATACTAAGTGTCTCTATAACATACACAGTCCCTGTATAACATACTAATAGGGGTAAAACCCATACTAAATGCCTCTATCATATACAAAGTCCATGTATAACATACTAATAGGGGTATAACCCATCCTAAATTCCTCTATCACATACACAGTCCATGTACAACATTCTAATAGGGGTATAACCAATACTAAATGTCTCTATCTCATACACAGTCCATGTATAACATTCTAATAAGGGTATAACCTATACTAAATGTCTCTATAACATACACAGTCCATGTATAACATACTAATAGGGGTATAAACCTTACTAAATGCCTCTATCACATACACAGTCCATGAACAGCATTCTAATAGGGGTATAACCTATACTAAATGCATAACATTCTAATAGGGTTAAACAACTCTATCACATACACAGTCCATGTATAACATTCTAATAGGGTTAAACGACTCTGTCACATACACAGTCCATGTATAACATTCTAATAGGGGTAAATGCCTCTATCACATACACAGTCCATGTACCATGTATAACATACTAATAGGGGTAAATATCTCTATAACATACACAGTCTATGTATAACATTCTAATAGGGCTAAATGCCTCTATCACATACACAGTCCATGTATAACATTCTAATAGGGGTAAATGCCTCTATCACATACACAGTCTATGTATAACATTCTAATAGGGGTAAATGTCTCTATCACATACACAGTCTATGTATAAACATTCTAATAAAGGTATAACCCATACTAAATGCCTCTATCAATATACAGTCCATGTATAACATACTAATAGGGGTAAATGCCTCTATCACATACACAGTCCATGTATAACATACTAATAGGGGGTAAATGTCTCTATCACATACACGTTATGTATAAAATTCTATAGGGGCTAAATGCCTACTATCAATCACACAGTCCATGTATAATATTCTAATATGGGTAAATGCCTCTATACATACACAGTCCATGTATAAATTCTAATAGGGGTATAACCCTACTAATGCCTATTCACATACACAGTCCATGTATAAAATTCTAATAGGGGAAATGCCTCTATTACATACACAGTCCATGTATAACATTCTAATAGGGGAAAATGCCTCTATCAATACACAGTCCAGGTATAACATTCTAATGGGGTATAAAAACCTACTAAATGCGTCTGTCACATTGCTACAGTCCATGTACAACATTCTAATAGAGGTATAACCCATACTAAATGCCTCTATCACATACACAGTCCATGTATAACATTATAATAGGGGTATAACCCATACTAAATGCCTCTGTCACATACACAGTCCATGTAAAAGATTCTAATAGGGGTATAACCCATACTAAATGCCTCTGTCACATACACAGTCCATGTATAACATTCTAATAGGGATATAACCCATACTAAATGCTCTGTCACATACACAGACCATGTATAACATTTAATAGGGGTATAAACCATACTAATGCCTCTATCACTACCAGTCCATGTATAACATTCTAATAGGGGTAACCCGTACTAAATGCCTCTGTCACATACACAGTCCATGTATAACATTCTAATAGGGATATAACCCATACTAATGCCTCGTTACATACACAGACCATGTATAACATTCTAATAGGGGTAAATGTCTCCATCATACACATTCCATGTATGACATTCTAATAGGGGTAAATGTCTCTATCACATACACAGTCCATGTATAACATTCTAATAGGGTAAATGCCTCTATCACAACACATCCATTATAACATTCTAATAGGGGTAAATGCCTCTATCCACATAAACAGTCCATGTATAACATTCTAATAGGGGTATAACCTACTAAATGCCTCTATCACATACACAGTCCATGTATAACATTCTAATAGGGGTAAATGTCTCTATCACATACACAGTCTATGTATAACATTCTAATAGGGGTATATGTCTCTATCACATACACAGTCCATGTATAACATACTAATGGGGTAAATGCCTCTATCACATCACTCAATGTATAACATACTAATAGGGAAATGCCTATACTAATGCCTCTATCACATACACAGTCCATGTATAACATTCTAATAGGGGTATATAAACCTTACTAAATGCCTCTATCACATACACAGTCCATGTACAGCATTCTAATAGGGATATAACCCATACTAAATGGCCTCTATCACATACAGTCCATGTACAACATTCTAATAGGGGTTTAACCCATACTAAATGCCTCTGTCACATACACAGTACATGTATAACATTCTAATAGGGGTATAACCTATACTAAATGCTTTTATCACATACACAGTCCATGTATAACATTCTAATAGGGGTATAACCCATACTAAATGCCTCTATCACATACACAGTACATGTATAACATTCTAATAGGGGTATAACCCATACTAAATGCCTGTAGCATACACAGTCCATGTACAACATTCTAATAGGGGTATAACCCATACTAAATGCCTCTGTCACATACACAGTCCATGTATAACATTCTAATAGGGGTATAACCCATACTAAATGCCTTGTCAATACACAGTCCATGTATAACATTCTAATAGGGGTATAACCCATACTAAATGCCTCTGTCCATACACACAGTGCATGTATAACATCTAATAGGGATATAACCCATCTAAATGCCTCTGTCACATACACAGTCCATGTATAACATTCTAATAGGGGTATAACCCATACTAAATGCCTCTATCACATAACAGTCATGTAACATTCTAATAGGGTAAATGTCCTATCACATCACATTCATGTATAACATTCTATATAGGGGTAATGTCTTATCACATACACAGTCCATGTATAACATTCTAATAGGGGTATAACCTATACTAAATGCTCTATCACATACACAGTCCATGTATAACATTACTAATAGGGGTATAACCCATACTAAATGTCTCATATTCATCACAGTCCATGTATAACATACTAATTGGGGTATAACCCATACTAAATGCCTCTATACGCATGACACAGTCCATGTAAAACATTCTAAAGGGGTAAACCCTATACTAAATGCCTCTGGTCACATACACAGTGCATGTATAACATTCTAATAGGGATATAAACCCATACTAAATGCCTCTGTCACATACACAGACCATGTATAACATTCTAATAGGGGTTAAATCGTCTCTATCACATACACAGTCCATTATACATTCTAATAGGGGGTGGTAAACGACTCTATCACATACACAGTCCATGTATAACATTTCAATAGGGTAAATGCCTCTTATCACATACAAAGTTCCATGTATAACATTCTATAGGGCAACTGCCTCTATCACATACAAAGTCCATGTATAACATCTAATAGGATAAATGCCTCTATCACATACACAGTCCATGTATAACATTCTAATAGGGGAAACCTATACTAATGCCTATAACATAAACAGTCCATGTATAACATTACTAATAGGGGTATAACCCATAATAAATGTCTCTATCATATCACAGTCCATGTATAACTTCAATAGGGGTAAACCTATCTAAATGCCTCTATCACATACACAGTCCATGTATAACATTCTAATAGGGATAAAACTCTATCACATACACAGCCTATGTATAACATTCTAATAGGGGTAAATGCCTCTATCACATACACACGTCCATGTATAAAATTCTATAGAAGGGTATAACTATACTAAATGTTCTCTATCACATACACAGTCCATGTATAACATTCTAATTAGGGCTAAATGCCTCTATCACATACACAGTCCATGTTATCAATTCTAATAGGGTAAATGTCTCTATCAATACACGTCCATGTATAACATTCTAATAGGGGTAAATGTTCTATCACATACACAGTCATGTATAACATTCTAATAGGGATAAATGCCTCTTATCACATACACAGTCCAGTATACATTCTAATAGGGGTGTAAATGCCTCTATCACATACACAGTCCCTGTATAACATACTAATAGGGGTAAACCAATACAAATGCTCTATCATATACCAGTCCAGTATAAAATATACTAATAGGGGTATAACCCATACTAAATGCCTCTATCGCATGCACAGTCCATGTATAACATACTAATAGGGGTATAACCCATACTAAATGCCTTTATCACATACACAGTCCATGTATAACATTCTAATAGGGGTAAATGTCTCTATTACATACACAGTCCATGTAGAACATACTAATAGGGGTAAATGCCTCTATCACATACACCGTCATGTAACATCTAAAGGGTTAAAATGCCTCTATCACATACACAGTCTATGTATAACATTCTAATAGGGCTAAATGCCTCTATCACATACACAGTCGATGTATAACATACTAATAGGGGTATAACCTATACTAAATGTCTCTATCACATACACAGTCCATGTAAAACATACTAATAGGGGTAAATGCTATACTAATTGCCTCTATCACATACACAGTCCATGTATACATTCTATAGGGGTATAAAAACTTACTAAATGCTCTATCACATACACAGTCCATGTACAATTCTAATAGGGATTAGCCCATACTAAATGCCTTTCTATCAAATTTTACACAGTCCATGTAAACATTTAATAGGGGTATAACCATACTAAATGCCTCTGATCACATAACACATAGTACATATATAACATCGTAATAGGGGTATAACTAGCTAAATGCTTCTATCACATACACAGTCCATGTATAACATTCTAATAGGGGTAAACCCATACTAAATGCCGCTATAACAATCACAGTCCATGTATAACATTCTAATAGGGTATAACCATACAAAATGCCTGTCAATACACAGTCCATGTCAACATTCTAATAGGGTATACCATACTAAATGCCTCTGTCACATACACAGTCCATGTTAAACATTTAATAGGGGTATAACCTACTAAATGCCTATGTCACATACACAGTCCATGTATAAACATTCTAATATGGGTATAACCCATACTAAATGCCTCTGTCACATACACAGTGCATGTATACATTCTAATAGGGATATAACCCATACTAAATGCTCATGTCACATACACAGTCCATGTATAACATACTTTATAGGGGTACATACTAAATGCCTCTATCATACACACAGTCCATGTATAACATTCTAATAGGGGTATAACTATACTAAATGCCTCTATCACATACAAGGCCATGTATAACATTCTAATAGGGTTAAGACTCCTATACATACACAGCCATGTATAACATTCTAATAGGGGTAAATGCCTCTATCACATACACAGTCCATGTATAACATTCTAATAGGGGTATAACCTATACTAACGTCTCTATCACAACACAGTCCATGTATAACATTCAATAGGGGTAAATGCCTCTATCACATACCACAGTCTAGTATAACATTCTAATAGGGGTAAATGTCTCTACCACACTACACAGTCCATGTATAACATTCTAATAGGGTAAATGTCTCTATCACATACACAGTCCAGTATAACATTCTAATAGGGGTATAACCTATACTAAATGCCTTATCACACACACGTCCATGTATAACATACTAATAGGGGTATAACCCATACTAAAAGTCTCTATCATATACACAGTCCATGTATAACATTACTAATTGGGGTATAAACCCATACTAATGCTCTATCGCATCACAGTCCATGTAAACATTCTAATAGGGTATACCTATACTAATGCCTCTGTCACATACACAGTGCATGTATACAATTCTAATAGGGATAACCCATACTAATGCCTCTGTCACATACACAGTACCATGTATAACATTAAATTAAAGTTCTCTATCACATACACATTCCTGATGACATTTAATAGGGTAAACGACCTATCACCATACCACAGTCCCATGATTAACATTCTAATGGGGTAAATGCCTCTATCACATACAAAGTCCATGTATAACATTCTAATAGGGCTAAATGCCTCTATCACATACAAAGTCCTGTATAAAATTCTAATAGGGATAATGCCTCTATCACATACACAGTCCATGTATAACATTCTAATAGGGGTACACCTTACTAAATGCCTATATCACATAAACAGTCCATGTATAACATACTAATAGGGTATAACCTACTAAATGTCTCTATCATATACACAGTCCAGGATAACATCTAATAGGGTATAACATACTAAATGCCTCTATCACATACACAGTCCTGTATACATCAATAGGGTTAAAGACTCTTCACATACACAGCCTATTTAAACATTCTAATAGGGGAATATGCCTCATCACATACACAGTCCATGTATAAAATTCAATAGGGGTATAACCTAATACTAAATGCTCTATCAAAACACAGTCCATGTTAACATTCTAATAGGGCAAATGCCTTATCACATACACAGTCCTGTAAACATTCTAATAGGGGTAAATGTCTCTATCACATACATGTCCATGTTATACATTCAATAGGGGTAAATGTCTCTATCACATACACAGTCTATGTATAAACATTCTAAAGAGGATAAATGCCTCCTATCACATACACAGTCATGTATAACATTCTAATAGGGTGTAAATGCCTCTATCACATCCCACAGGCATGTATAACATACTAATAGGGGTATAAACCATACTTAAATGTCTCTATCATATACACAGTCCATGTATAACTATCTAATAGGGGTAAACCATACTAAAGGCTCTATCGCAGCACAGTCCATGTATAACATACTAATAGGGGTATAACCCATACTAAATGCCTTTATCACATACACAGTCCATGTAATAACTTCTAATAGGGGTAATGTCTCTATACATACACATCCATGTAAACACAATAGGGGTAAATGCTCTCATCACATACACCGTCCAGTTATAACATTCTAATAGGGTTAAATGCCTCTATCACATACACCAGCCATGTATAACATTCTAATAGGGCTATAAATGACTCTATCACATACACAGTCGATGTATACATACTAATAGGGTATAACCTATACTAAATGTCTCTATCACATACACAGAGTCCATGTAAAACATACTACAGGGTAAATGCCTATACTAATTGCCTCTATCACATACACAGTCCATGTATAACATTCTAATAGGGGTATAAACCTTACTAAATGCCTCTATCACATACACAGTCCATTTAAGCATTCTAATAGGGATATAAACCATACTAAATGCCTCTATCACATACACAGTCCATGTACAACATTCTAATAGGGGTATAACCATACTAAATGCCTCTGTCACATACACAGTACATATATAACATTCTAATAGGGGTATAACCTATACTAAATGCTTCTATCACATACACAGTCCATGTATAACATTCTAATAGGGGTATAACCCATACTAAATGCCTCTATCACATACACAGTCCATGATAACATTCTAATAGGGGTATAACCCATACTAAATGCCTGTCACATACACAGTCCATGTACAAATTCTAATAGGGGTATACACACTAACTAAAGCCTATGTCACATACACAGTCATGTTATAACATTCTAATAGGGGTATAACCCATACTAATGCCTCGTCACATACACAGTCCATGTATAACATTCTAATAGGGTATAACCCATACTAAATGCCTCGTCACATAACAGTGCATGTATACATTCTAAAGGGATATAACCCATACATAAATGCCTCTGTCACATACACAGTCCATGTATAACTTCTAATAGGGGTGATATAACCCATACTAAATGCCTCTATTCATAACAGTCCATGTATAACATTTAATAGGGTAAATGTCTCTATCACATACCAGTCCATGTATAACATTCTAATAGGGGTATAACCTATACTAAATGCCTCTATCACATACCATCTAGATGTATAACATCTAATAGGGGTAAATGTCTCTATCACATACACAGTCCATGGATAACATTCTAATAGGGGGATAACCTATTAAATGCCTCTATCACTACACAGTCTTATAACACACTAATAGGGGTAAACCCATACTAAATGTTATCTCATTACACAGTCCATGTTATAACATACTAATTGGGGTAGACCCAATATATGCCTCTATCGAATTGCACAGTCATGTATAAATTCTAATAGGGTATAAAACCTATACTAAATGCCTCATTCACATACACAGACCATGTATAAACATTCTTATAGTGGTAAATGTCTATCTCCACATACACATTCCAGTATGACATTTCATAGGGTTAAACACTATCACATACACAGTCAGTCCATGTAAACATTCTAATAGGGGTAAATGCCTCTATCACATCACAGTCCATGTATAACATATCTAATAGGGTAAAATGCCTCTATCACATACACAGTCCATGTATAACATTCTAATAGGGATAAATGGCCTCTATCACATACACAGTCCATGTATACATTCTAATAGGGTATATACATATACTAAATGCCTATATCACATACACAGTCCATGTAAAATACTAATAGGGGTATACCCATACTAATGTCCATCATATACAAGTCCATGTATAACATACTTATAGGGGTAAACCCATACTAAAGCCTCTATCATAAACAGTCCATGTATAACTTTATAGGGATAACCTTACAAATGCCTCATCACATACACAGTCATGATAAACATTCTAATAGGGTTAAACGACTCTATCACATACACAGCCATGTATAACATTCTAATAGGGGTAAATGCCTCTATCACATACACAGTACCAGTCATGTATAACATTCTAATAGGGGTATAACCTATACTAAATGTCTCTATCACAACACAGTCATGTATAACATTTAATAGGGTAAATGCCTCTATCACATACACAGTCTATGTATAACATTCTATAGGGTAAATGCTCTATCACATACACAGTCCATGTATACAGTCTAATAGGGGTTATAAATGCCTCTATCAACACACAGTTCATGTATAACATTCTAATGGGGTAAATGTCTCTATCACATACACAGTCTGTATAACATTCTAATAGGGGATAAATGTCTCTATCACATACACAGTCATGTATAACATTCATAGGGTAAATGCCTCTTCATCATACACAGTCCATGTATAAACATTCTAATAGGGGTAAATGTCTCTATCACTACACAGTCCATGTATAACATACTAATAGGGGTAAATGCCTCTATCCATACACAGTCCATGTATAACATTCTAAGAGGGATAAATGCCTCATCAATACACAGCAATGATAAACATTCTAATAGGGGTTATACCTATACTAAATGCTATATCACATACACAGTCCATGGTATAACATACAATAGGGGTAACCCATACAAATGTCTCTATCATATACACAGGCCATGTAACATTACTAATAGGGGTATAACCCATACTAAATCTCTATCATATACCAAGTCCTGTATAACATTCTAATAGGGTAACTGTAGTAAATGTCTCTATACATACACAGTCAGTGTATAACATACTAATAGGGGTAAATGCCTCTATCACATAAACCAGTACATGTCTAACATTTCTAATAGGGGTTAAAGACTCTATCACATACACAGTCCATGTATAACATTCTATTAGGGGTAAATGCCTCTATCTCATACACAGTCCATGTATAACATTCTAATAGGGGTATAACCTATACTAAATGTCTCTATCACATACACAGTCCATGTATAACATTCTAATAGGGGTAAATGTCTCTATCACATACACAGTCTATGTATAACATTCTAATAGGGCTAAATGCCTCTATCACATACACGTCCATGTATAACATCTAATAGGGGTAAATGTCTCTATCACATACCCAGTCATGTAAACATTCTAATAGGGGTAAATGTCTCTATCACATACACTGTCCATGTAACATTCTAATAGGGGTTAACCTATATAAATGTCTCTATCACATACACAGTCCATTTTATAACATTCTAATAGGGGTAAATGTCTCTATCCAATACACAGTCTATGTATAACATTCTAATAGGGGTATAACCTATACTAAAGTCTCTATCACATACATAGTCAGTATACATTCTAATAGGGGTAAATGTCTATCAATACACGTCCATGTATAACATTCTAATAGGGGTAACATATAAATGTCTCTACACATACACAGTCCATGTATAAACATTCATAGGGGTAAATGTCTCTATCACTACACAGTCATGTATAACATTCTAATAGGGAGAAAATCCTCTATCACATACACAGTCCATGTACTAACATTCTAATAGGGAAAAATCCTCTATCACATACACAGTCCATGTATAACATTCTAATAGGGGTAAATGCTATCACATACACAGTCTATGTATAACATTCTAATAGGGGAAAAATACCTCTATCACATACACAGTCCATGTATAACATTCTAATAGGGAAAAAATACCTCTATCACATTACACAGTCCATGTTATAACATTCTAATAGGGGTAAATGCCTCTATCACATACACAGTCCATGTTATAACATTCTAATAGGGGTAAATGTCTCTATCACATACACTGTCCATGTATAACTTCTAATAGGGATAAATGCTCTACACATACACAGTCCATGTATAACTTATAATAGGGGTAAATGTCTCTATCACATACACAGTCCATGTATAACATTCTAATAGGGGTAAATGTCTCTATCACATACACAGTCCATGTATAACATTACTAATAGGGGTAAATGTCTTATCACATTAACAGTCCATGATACACTTAATAGGGGTAAAGCTCTATCACATACACAGTCCATGTATAACATTCTAATAGAAAGGGGATAATGTCTCTATCACATACACATGTCATTATAAACATTCTAATAGGGGTAAATGACTCTATCACAATACACAGTCCATGTATAAACATTCTAATAGGGGTAAATGTCTCTATCACATACACAGTCATGTATACATTCTAATAGGGGTAAATGACTCTACCATACACAGTCCATGTATAACATTCTAATAGGGGGTAAATGACTATCACATACACCAGTCCGTTATAACATTCTAATAGGGGTAAATGTCTCTATCCACACAGTCCATGTAAACATCTAATAGGGGTACAATGACTCTATCACATACACAGTCCATGTATAACATTCTAATAGGGTAAATGATATCACATACACAGTCCATGTATAAACATTCTAATAGGGGTAAAGGTCTCTATCACATAATACCACGTCCATGATAACATTCTAATAGGGGAAATGACTCTATCACATACACAGTCCATGTATAACATTCTAATAGGGGGAAATGATCTCTATCACAACACAGTCCATGTATAACATTCTAATAGGGGTAAATGACTATCACATCACCGTCATGTATAACATTCTATAGGGTAAATGCATCACATACACAGTCCATGATAACATTCTAAATAGGGGTAAATGTCTCTTCACATACACAGTCCATGTATAACATCTAATGGGTAAATGACTATATCACAAGTACACAGTCCATGAAACATTCTAATAGGGTAAATGCTCTATCACATACACAGTCCATGTATAACATTCTAATGGGTAAATGACTCTACACATACACAGTCATGTATAACATTCTAATAGGATAAATGACTCTATCACATACACAGTCCATGTATAACATTCTAATAGGGTAAATGACTCTATCACATACACAGTCCATGTATTAACATTCTAATAGGGATTAAATGACTCTATCACATACACAGTCTCATGTATACATTCTAATAGGGTAATGCTCTATCACATACACAGTCCATGTATAAAATTCTAATAGGGTAAATGACTCATCACATACACAGTCCATGTAAACATTCTAATAAGGGTAAATGTCTTATAACATACACAGTCCATGGATAACCTTCTAATAGGGGTAAATGACTCTATCACATACACAGTCCATGTTAACATTATAAGGGAGTAAAGTCTCTACTACACATACACAGTCCATGTTAACATTTAATAAGGGTAAAATGACTCTATCACATACACAGTCCATGTATAACATTTAATCGGGAAAATGAATATCACATTACCACAGTCATGTATAACCTTCTAATAGGGGTAAATGTCTCATCACATACACAGTCCAGTTATACATTCTAATAGGGGTAAACTATACTTAAACTACACAGCCCTGTTATAACATTCTAATAGGGATAAATGCCTCTATCACATACACAGTCCATGTATAACATTCTAATAGGGGTATAACCTATACTAAATGCCTATATCACATACACAGTCCATGTATAACATACTAATAGGGGTATAACCCATACTAAATGTCTCTATCATATACACAGTCCATGTATAACATTCTAATAGGGGTATAACCTATACTAAATGCCTCTATCACATACACAGTCCATGTATAACATTCTAATAGGGTTAAAGACTCTATCACATACACAGCCTATGTATAACATTCTAATAGGGGTAAATGCCTCTATCACATACACAGTCCATGTATAAAATTCTAATAGGGGTATAACCTATACTAAATGTCTCTATCACATACACAGTCCATGTATAACATTCTAATAGGGCTAAATGCCTCTATCACATACACAGTCCATGTATAACATTCTAATAGGGGTAAATGTCTCTATCACATACACTGTCCATGTATAACATTCTAATAGGGGTAAATGTCTCTATCACATACACAGTCTATGTATAACATTCTAATAGGGATAAATGCCTCTATCACATACACAGTCCATGTATAACATTCTAATAGGGGTAAATGCCTCTATCAACATTACACAGTCCCGTATACACATACTAATAGGGTAGTAAAACCAAAACGAAATGTCTCTATCATTACACAGTCCAGGTATAAAATATACTAATAGGTGTATAACATACTAAATGCCTCTATCGCTATGCACCCAGTCAGGATAACATCTAATAGGGGTATAACCCATATACTAAATGCTTTATCACATTACACAGTCAGATGTAAACATTCTAATAGGGGTAAAATGTCTCTTATGTACATACCAGACCATGTTAGAACATACTAATAGGGTAAATGCCTCTATCACATTACACCGGTCCATGGATTAAATCTAATAGGGTTAAATGCCTCTATCACATACACAGTCTCTGTATAACATTCTAATAGGGCAAAGTGCCTCTATCACATACACAGTCGATTGTATAACATGACTAATAGGGTTAAACATACTAAATGTCTCTATCACATACACAGTCCATGTAAAACATTACAATAGGGTAAAATGCTATACTTAATTGCCTATATCACATTACACAGTGCCATTGTATAAATTCTAATAGGGGTATAAAACTTACTAAATGCTCTATCACATACACAGTCCATGTACAGCATTCTAATAGGGATATAAGCCATACTAAACCTGTCTATCAATTACACAGTCCATGTAAACATTCATAATAGGGTATTAACCCCATACCTAAATGCCATTGATCACATACAACAGTAAGTACATATATAACATTCGTAATAGGGGTACTAACCTACCTAAATGCTTTTATCACTACAACCCAGTCATGTTATAACATTCTATAGGGTATAACCCATAATAAATGCCTCTATCAATAATCCAGCGTCCATAGAACATTCTAATAGGGGTATAACCATCACAATGCCTGTCAAATACACAGTCCATGACTCAACATTCTAATAGGGTATACCCCATATAAATGCCTCTGTCACATACACAAGTCCATTGTATAAACATTCTAATAGGGTATAAACCATACTAAATGCGCTTGTCACATACCACAGTCCATGTATAAACATTTCTAATAGGGCGTATAACCCAATACTAAATGCCTCTGTCACATACACAGTGCAGTTAATACATTCTAATAGGGATTAAACCCATACTAAATGCCTCAGGTCACATACAACAGTACCATGTAATAACATACTTAGTAGGGGTAGAACAATTATAAATGCCTCTATCATACACACAGTCCAGTAATACATTTCAATAGGGTATATATTACCTTATAAATGGCCTCTATCACATACACGGGTCCATTGTATAACATTCTAATAGGGTTAAGACTCATATACATACACAGCCCAATGTATTAACATTCTAATAGCGGGTTAAATGCCTCTATCCACATTACACAGTCCAGTATAACATTTAATAGGGGTAAACCTATACTAATGTTGCTATCACATGACACCAGTCCATGTATAACATCAATAGGGGTAAAATGCCTCTATCACAACACAGTCTATAGAACATTCTAATAGGGGTAAATGTCTCTATCACCACTACACATGTCATGTATAACATTCTAATAGGGTAAGTCTCTATCACATACACAGTCACAGTATAACATTCTTAATAGGGGTTAAATAACCTATTACATAAATGCTCTATATCATCACACAGTCATGTATAACATACTAATGGGGTATGAACCCTACTAAAAGTTCTAGTCATATACACAGTCCCATGTAAACAGTTACTAATTGGGGGTATAAACCATACTAGTGCTGCTATCGCATGCACAGTCCATGTAAACACATTCTAATAGGGCGTTGATAACACTATTACTAATGCTCGTACACATACACAGGGCATGTATACATTCTAATAGGGATTTAACCCCTATACTAACATGCCTATTCAATACCACAGACCAGTATAACATTCTAAAGGGGTAAATGTTCTCTATCACATCACCATTCCTGTATGACATTTAATAGGGTAAACGACTCTATCATTACCACAAGTCCATGTATTAACATGTTAAGGGGGGTAAATGCCTCTATCACATACAAAGTCCATGTATAACATTCTAATAGGCTAAATGCCTCTATCACATCAAAGTCTGTTAAACATTTCTAATAGGGATAAATGCCTCTATCACATACACAGCTGCATTATAACTTCTAGGGGTATAGACCTATACTAAAGGCCTATATCACATAAACCAGTCATGTATAAAATTACTATAGGGTATAACCTACTAAATGTCTCTATCATATACACAGTCCAGATAACATTCATATAGGGTATAACATATACTAAATGCCTCTATGCACATACACAGTCCTGTATAACATGTCTAATAGGGTTAAAGACTCTTCACATACACAGCCTATGTTATAACATTCTAATAGGGAGGAAATGCCTCATCACATACACGTCATGTATAAAATTCTGAATAGGGGGTTAAACTAATACTAATGTCTCTTCAAAACACAGTCCATGTACTTAACATTCTAAGTAGGGCTAAATGCCTATCACATTACCACAGTCCCTGTAAACATTCTAATAGGGGTAAATGTCTCGTATCAATACACTGTCCAGTTACACATTTCAATAGGGGTAAAAGTCTCTATCACAGTACACAGTCTATGTTAAACATTCTAATGAGGATAATGCCTCTATCAATACACAGTCATGTAAACATTCCTAATAGGGGTAAAATGGCCTCATCACATACACAGGCATGGTTATAACATACTAATAGGGGTATAACCATACTAATGTCTCTATCATATACAAGTTCCATGTATAACATATCTAATTAGGGGTATAACCCATACTAAATGCTACTATCGCAGGACAGTCCATGTATAACATACTAATAGGGGTATAACCCATACTAAAGCCTTTATCACATACACAGTCCATGTAAAATTCTAATAGGGGGTAAAGTCTCTATACATAACACAGTCCCAGTAGAACATAGCAATAGGGGTAAAATGCTCTAATTCACATACACGTCCATGTATAACATTCGAATAGGGTTAAAGCCTCTATCACCATACACACAGTTATGTATAACATTTAAAGGGCATAAATGCCTCATCACATACCACAGTCGATGTAATCAATACTAATAGGGGTTAACCTTACTACAAAGGTCTCATTCAATTACACAGTCCAGGTAAAAATACTATCAGGGTACTATGCCATACTAATTGCTCTATCACATACACAGTCATTGTATAACATTCTAATAGGGGTATAAACCTTACTAAATGCCTCTATCACATACACAGTCCATGTACAGCATTCTAATAGGGATTATACCCATACTAAATGCTCTAATCACAATAACAGTCCATGTACAACATTCTAATAGGGGTATAACCCATACTAAATGCCTCTGTCACATACACAGTACATATATAACATTCTAATAGGGGTATAACCTATACTAAATGCTTCTATCACATACACAGTCCATGTATAACATTCTAATAGGGGTATAACCCATTATAAAGCCTCTATCACATACACAGTCCAGTATAACATCTCAATAGGGGTATAACCCATACTAAATGCCTGTCACATACACAGTCCATGTACAACATTTCTAATAGGGGTTATACACATACTAAATGCCTCTGTCACATACACAGTCATGTATAACATTCTAATAGGGGTATAACCCATACTAAATGCCTCGTCACATACACAGTCCATGTATAACATTCTAATAGGGGTATAACCCATACTAAATGCCTATGTCACATACACAGTGCAGTATACATTCTAATAGGGATAAACCCATACTAATAAATGCCTCTGTCACATAGAACAGTCCAATTGTATAACTTCTAATAGGGGTATAACCCATACTAAATGCCTCTATTCATAACAGTCCTGTATAACATTCTAATAGGGTAAATGTCTCTATACACATACACAGTCCATGTATAACATTCTAATAGGGGTATAACCTATACTAAATGCCTCTATCACATACACAGTCTATGGATATAACATTCTAATAGGGGTAAATGTCTCTATCACATACCACAGTCCATGGATAACATTCTAATAGGGGTGATAACCTATTAAAATGCCTCTATCACCTACACAGATCTTATAACACACTAATAGGGGTATAACCATACTAAATGTTATCTCATATACCACAGTCCATGTATAACATACTAATTGGGGTAACCCTAGATATATGCCTCTATCGAATTGCACAGTCATGTATAAAATTCTAATAGGGGTATAACCTATACTAAATGCCTCTGTCACATACACAGACCAGGTATAAACATTCTTATAGTGGTAAATGTCTTTCCACATACACATTCCAGGTATGACATTTATAGGGGTTAAACGACTCTATCACATACACAGTCAGTCCATGTTAACATTCTAATAGGGGGTAAATGCCTCTATCACATCACAGTCCTGTATAACATTCTAATAGGGTAAATGCTCTATCACATACACAGTCATGTATACATTCTAATAGGGATAAATGGCCTCTATCACATTACACAGTCCATGTATACATTCTAATAGGGGTTATACTATACTAAATGCCTATATCACATACACAGTCCATGTATGAACATACAATAGGGGTGAACCCATACTAAATGTCTCATCATATACACAGTCCATGTATAACATACTTATAGGGGTTAAACCCATACTAAATGCCTCTATCATACACACAGTCCATGTATAACATTTATAGGGAATAACCTTACGAAATGCCTCATCACATACACAGTCCATGTATAACATTCTAATAGGGTTAAAGACTCATCACATACACAGCCATGTATAACATTCTAATAGGGGTAAATGGCCTCTATCACATACACAGTCCATCATGTATAACATTCTAATAGGGGTATAACCTATACTAAATGTCTCTATCACAACACAGTCTCATGATAACATTTAATAGGGGTAAATGCCTCTATCACATACACAGTCTATGTATAACATTCTATAGGGCTAAATGCATCTATCACATACACAGTCCATGTATACATCTAATAGGGTGGTTTAAAGGCCTCTATCAACACACAGTTCATGTATAACATTCTAATAGGGGTAAATGTCTCTATCACATACACAGTCTTGTATAACATTTAATAGGGATAAATGTCTCTATCACATACACAGTACATGATAACAGTATCATAGGGCTAAATGCCTCTATAATCATACACAGCCATGTATAAACATTATAATAGGGGTAAATGTCTCTCACTACACAGTCCATGTATAACATACTAATAGGGGTAAATGCCTCTATCACATACACAGTCCATGTATAACATTCTAAAGGGATAAATGCCTCATCAATACCACAGGCAATGATAAACATTCTAATAGGGGTTATACCTAATACTAAATGCCATATATCACATACCAGTCCATGGTATAACATACTAATAGGGGTATAACCCATACAAATGTCTCTACATATACACAGACCATGTAACATACTAATAGGGGTATAACCCATACTAAATGCCTCTATCATATACACAGTCCATGTATAACATTCTAATAGGGTTATAACCTGTAGTAAATGTCTCTATCACATACACAGTCCATGTATAACATACTAATAGGGGTAAATGCCTCTATCACATACACAGTACATGTCTAACATTCTAATAGGGTTAAAGACTCTATCACATACACAGTCCATGTATAACATTCTATTAGGGGTAAATGCCTCTATCTCATACACAGTCCATGTATAACATTCTTAATAGGGGTATAACCTATACTAAAGGTCTCTATCACATTACACAGTCCATGTATAACATTCTAATAGGGTAAATGTCTCTATCACATAACACAGTCCATGTATAACATTCTAATAGGGGTAAATGCCTCTAGCACATACACAGTCCATGTATAACATTCTAATAGGGGTAAATGTCTCTATCACATACACAGTCCATGTATAACATTCTAATAGGGGTAAATGTCTCTATCACATACACTGTCCATGTAACATTCTAATAGGGGTATAACCTATATAAATGTCTCTATCACAACACAGTCCATTTTATAACATTTAATAGGGGTAATGTCTCTATCAAATACACAGTCTATGTATAACATTTCTAATAGGGGTATAACCATATACTAAATGTCTCTATCACATACATAGTCCATGTATAACATTCTAATAGGGGTAAATGTCTCTATCACATACACTGTCCATGTATAACATTCTAATAGGGGTATAACCTATACTAAATGTCTCTATCACATACACAGTCCATGTATAACATTCTAATAGGGGTAAATGTCTCTATCACATACACAGTCTATGTATAACATTCTAATAGGGAAAAATACCTCTATCACATACACAGTCCATGTATAACATTCTAATAGGGAAAAATACCTCTATCACATACACAGTCCATGTTATAACATTCTAATAGGGGTAAATGTCTCTATCACATACACAGTCTATGTATAACATTCTAATAGGGGAAAAATACCTCTATCACATACACAGTCCATGTATAACATTCTAATAGGGAAAAATACCTCTATCACATACACAGTCCATGTATAACATTCTAATAGGGGTAAATGCCTCTATCACATACACAGTCCATGTATAACATTCTAATAGGGGTAAATGTCTCTATCACATACACTGTCCATGTATAACATTTAATAGGGGTAAATGCTCTATCACATACACTGTCCATTGTATAACTTATAATAGGGGTAAATGTCTCTATCACATACACAGTCCATGTATAAATTCTAATAGGGGTAAATGTCTCTATCACATACACAGTCCATTGTATAACATTCTAATAGGGGAAATGCTTATCACATTAACAGTCCATTGATACATTCTAATAGGGGGTAAATGACTCTATCACATACACAGTCCATGTATAACATTCTAATGAGGGGAAATGATCTCTATCAATTACACGTCACATGTATAAAACATTCTAATAGGGGTAAATGACTCTATCACAATACACAGTCCATGTATAAACATTCTAATAGGGGTAAATGCTCTATCACATACACGTCCATGTATAACATTCTAATAGGGGTAAATGACTCTAGCCATACACAGTCCATGTATAACATTCTAATAGGGGGTAAATGACTATCACATACACCAGTCCGTATAACATTCTAATAGGGGTAAATGCTCTATCACTACACCAAGTCCATGTAAACATTCTAATAGGGTAAATGTCTCTATCACATACACAGTCCATGTATAACATTCTAATAGGGGTAAATGATATCACATACACAGTCCATGTATAAACATTCTAATAGGGGTAAAGGTCTCTATCACAGTAATACACTGTCATGTATAACATTCTAATGGGAAATGACTCTATCACTACACAGTCCATGTATAACATTCTAATAGGGGAAATGTCTCTATCACATACACAGTCCATGTATAACATTCTAATAGGGGTAAATGGACTATCACATCAGTGCAGTATAAATTCTACTAGGTAAATGACACACATACACAGTCCATGATAACATTCTAATAGGGGTAAATGACTCTATCACATACACAGTCCATGTATAACATTCTAATAGGGGATAAATGACTTATCACACAACACAGTCCATGTATAACATTCTAATAGGGGTAAATGCTCTATCACATACACAGTCCATGTATAACATTCTAATGGGTAAATGACTCTACACATACACAGTCCATGTATAACATTCTAATAGGGGATAAATGACTCTATCACATACACAGTCCATGTATAACATTCTAATAGGGTAAATGACTCTATCACATACACAGTCCTGTAAACATTCTAATAGGGTAAATGACTCTATCACAGACACAGTCCATGTATAACATTCTAATAGGGTAAATGTCTCTATCACATTACACAGTCCATGTTATCAAACATTCTAATAGGGTAAATGATCTCATACATACACAGTCCATGTTAAACATTCTAATAGGGGTAATGTCTTATCACATACACAGTCCATGGATAACTTCTAATAGGGGTAAATGGACTCTATCACATACACAGTCCATGTATAACATCTATAAAGGGGTAAAGTCTCTCTACACATACACAGTCCATGTTAACATTATAATAGGTGTAAAGATTCTCTAATCACATACACAGTCCATGTAACATTCTAATCGGGAAATGTCTCACATTACACAGTCAATGTAACATTCTAATAGGGGTAAAGTCTCATCACATACACAGTCCATGTTAACATTCTAATAGGGGGTAAAGGACCTATCACAATACACAGTCCTGTATAACATTCTAATGGGGTAAATGACTCTATCACATAACATTGGCCATGATAACATTCTAATTGGGTAAATGACTCTATCATACACAGTCCATGTATAACATTCTAATAGGGTAAATGACTCTATCACATACACAGTCCAGTATAACATTTAATAGGGTAAATGACTCTATCACATACACAGTCCATGTATAACATTCTAATAGGGTAAGCTCTACACATACACAGTCCATGTATAACATGTCTAATAGGGGTAAATGACTCTATCACATACACAGCCATGATAACATTTAATAGGGTAAAAGTCTCTATCACATACACAGTCAATGTATAACATTCTAATAAGGGTAAATAGACTCTATCACATACACAGCCATGTATAAACATTCTAATAGGGATAAATGACTCTATCACATACACAGTCCATGTATAAGCACATTCTAAATAGGGGTATATGTCTCTATCACATACACAGTCCATGTAAACATTCTAATAGGGGTAAATGACTCTATCACATACACAGTCCATGTATAACACTTCTAATAGGGGTAAATGTTCTATCACAGACCACAGTCCATGTATACATTCTAATAGGGGTAAATGACTCTATCACATACACAGTCCATGTATAACATTCTAATAGGGGTAAATGTCTCTATCACATACACAGTCCATGTATAACATTCTAATAGGGGTAAATGTCTCTATCACATACACTGTCCATTTATAACATTCTAATAGGGGTAAATGACTCTATCACATACACAGTCCATGTATAACATTCTAATAGGGGTAAATGTCTCTATCACATACACAGTCCATGTATAACATTCTAATAGGGGTAAATGACTCTATCACATACACAGTCCATGTATAACTCTAATGTTTCCTAATACAACCTACAAGACTCTGCTAATGAATGGCAGGGTGATTGATTGGAAGCTCCTGCCCTACACTGTATAATAACCTACACAATGGTAAGCTGAGTAATGAAGATAATGGAAGGTTAATACAATTAATGGGGTCGGGCCCAATGGAACGCCACTGGACACTTTGTTAATTAGATTTGCTAATGGTTTCATGTGTTCCCATGATTGTAGGACTGGGCATTATCACATTGGTTCCCTACATCACTGATCTTTCCAATGGTAATCTGTTGCTATGACCCTTAGAGGGACAATTGGTTTGTTTTACTGCTCAGTCGTGATTTCCGAGAGGTCATGAGCAGGTCAGTGACAGCTCTGGGGGCAGGAAGAAGGGGGTTATACATATGTACGGTGGGACAAACTGCAATACGTTAGGAAGTAATTGTAAAAGCCACTTACATTTAGGTTAGATTTTCCTTTAGAGG
Source organism: Hymenochirus boettgeri (assembly GCA_019447015.1). Classification (NCBI taxonomy): domain Eukaryota; kingdom Metazoa; phylum Chordata; class Amphibia; order Anura; family Pipidae; genus Hymenochirus; species Hymenochirus boettgeri. Next base: position 295,223,073 of record CM033473.1, read on the forward strand.
AAAGGGTTAGGTCCCATTGCGTGGTGTGCGTTTTGAACAACGCATTTGTCCACATTCCTGTCCATTTGGTGGTTAACAGACATGGGATATTCTATGCGTGTGTCCGAGTTTCCGCGTTTGTGTATAGTTTTTGGAAAAAAAACCCACAAAAAACAAGTCCCGACGGGATTGCCCCAATATCGCTAATGTGTGTACCGGGCTTTACCTTTATAGTCCATCTGGTTCAAAAGATACAGTCTGTCAGAAAATCCATCTAGTAGTAGGAGCACCTGACATCACTGCAGTTCCCTATAAATCCCACACCCAGAGGGTGATTTACATAACCAATCAACACAATATTTCCGTCCGACCGCTACCGATCAATACCGGCCAGAAATATGTTATGGTGTGTACCCACCCTTAGATTCACCATGCACATTTTAATTTGCAAGTAGATAATAGTATCGGTAGTGTGGCCCAGCCCCCACAGGTTGTATTTCAGAAGGACAAACACTTATAAAAAGTAGTTTCAGTTTTAACTTCCCCTTATAACGTACAGACACATTCCTGTCTGATTTCTTTGCTATGTGCATGGGTGTCTATGGTCTAGTTCAGACCTTTGCACTGAGTTAATCCAGACCTTTCTGTTTATTGACTGATCCTCATGGTATAGTACATTTAAAGTCAATGTGGTGCTAAGTGCTAAGTGTATGGTAAATAAGCCATAGATTTCACATCCATTTTTAGCTACTCCACCAGTTCATTCCCAATCCCATAATCCTACTTGTTCTAAACGTTACCCAATGTTCTGGCAATTTTATCTTATCTTCTCGTTTTTCTGTCCCTGCAGTGTAACTGAGTTTTCTTGGAATTAGGAGCCTAATGAATTGTACATCAATCATACGCGGCAACCCCCATTCAACTCTAAACCAAAGATAAACATCTAAAGATGTCCATGATATTGCTCTCCTAGGGATAATACATCCTCTATAAATGGAACATTTTCACCCATTGTTTTCCCATTAATGTCTTTCTGTCCCCAGCTGTCTTTACTCAATAGTGGCAACCACACGGAATATTCTACAAACAGTTTGATGTCCTCTCAGTTCACCCATAAGCATACCATGTGTTAACCGATATCTGTCAGCAAGCTCTGCCCCTATGGTTTGTGTGCAATGGCTGCCGTTGGTTTAGAAGGAGATTAGAAGCATTTTGGTAGACAATGGCTTCTATAGTCAAGGCGGAATAGGCTCAGCTCCTATGATAAGATCTGAGAATATAACTGTGCAGTATTCAGTAGTTATCATTAATAGAGATGGTCAAACTTCGTAAAGTTCGGTCCATATTCGGACATTCGAACTTCAGTAAAAGTTTGAAAGTTAGAATTCAGACCCATTAAAGTCAATGGGGAGTGATAGTTTAAAACGTTTGGATGATTTACAGCTAAACTAACAATGGTAACTTACTGTAAATGGCTGTGGCACCTGGGAAATGTTCTGGGGAACATGTCACTATCACCAAAACCTGTTAAAACACTTCTTAAACCCGAGCGGGCAATTCGAGGGTTACGGCCAATTCGGGGGTTACCGAACAATACTTTCGATGGGTTACTGAAAATAGAACCATAAATTCGAGGATTACCGAAAACAAACAATACTTTCGAGGGTTAGCGAACGGTACATTCTAGGGTTAGCGAAAACGATCCGTACATTCGAGGGTTATCGAAAACAAATGATACATTCGAGGGTTAGCGAACGATACATTCTAGGGTTAGCGAAAACGATCCGTACATTCGAGGGTTATCGAAAACGAACAATACTTTAGAGGGTTAGCGAACGATACATTCTAGGGTTAGCGAAAACAAATGATACTTTCGAGGGCTAGTGAACGATACATGCATAGGGGGGGTTATCGAAAACAAATGATACTTTCGAGGGCTAGTGAACGATACATTCTAGGGTTACGAAAACAAATGATACTTTCGAGGCTAGTGAACGATACATTCTAGGGTTAGCGAATGGCCTGTAAATTCGATAATCATCGAATTTACCATAATTATCGGAAAAAAAACAGCCGAGTCCGGAAAAATGAACTATTCGAACCAAACTAGTTCGAATTTCAATGCGTCATAAAGTTCGGCTGAAACTCAGTTCTAGTTCGGTTTGTATCCATCTCTAATTAATAAGTCTTGACAATATAAAATAAAATAAAGAATAGAAACAAGAAAATGACTTGTCATAAACTTTGTAGACTATTCCACTACTTTCATGTGAATATTCTCAGTAAACATATATTAGGTTAAAATGTCCGTCCTTGGAAAATCCCCAAATAAAGGTGATTTTACTGCAACGCTAATTCGTGTTTAATAAGTAAGAACTATACAAGCAGCTGCTTGTAAAAAAAAACAGCTTTTTGTCTTGGTTATTTTGGGATTCTCATAGGAATGCCAGCGAATCGTAATGCTGGAAACGTAATCAGGAAACTCAATTTACTACAACATGCAAGTCTAGCTCTATGTGAACAAGCAATCAGTATTTCATTGTGGGCCAGCCCTCTGACTATAAAAACAATGCTCCACTAGACATTTTTTAGTGTGTTGGAGTCTGTTGGGAGCTGACAGTTGGGTATGAGAGACAGACAGAGCTGTATATTGATACGGTGTATGAATTATAATAACTACCTGCCTGACAGCCAGTCCACCAGTCAGCATGCCAGCCGTCCAATTTGCTATTTGTACACTATTACAATATTACAGTATTATCAGGGTTATTCAATAAAAGTTCTTATCGTTTAAATGGTGCTAATTTTGCCCCAACCAATCAGATCTTATTTACATTTGAAAGCTAACATCTGATTGGTTGGGGCAAAATTAGCACCATTTAAACGATAAGAACTTTTATTGAATCTCCCTGTTAGTTTCTTTGTAACTTTAGAAGAACTTGCTTCAATATAAGGTCTCCATTCCCCTACCATTAAAGTAGGGGGTTGACTTAACTTTGCCTTTTATTTGTCTGTGTTTTGTCTAAAACAAGACAGCTAAATAGGGGAATGTGGGGTATATATGGATGGAAAAAATTCATTGACGAATGGTAAGCAATCAGATTCACAGACCTGCACTACATTGGTAGATATACAGTACAAATATTTCCAAATGTTTCTAGGTTATCAGATACCCACTGGAGCACATTAATATACATTACATTAATATAATTTAGGCTTTAGAATGAAGAGATCCAAAACCCAACATGTATTCCAATCCTTTCCCCACTGCTGTGATATTGCATGAAATGTGGGTCTCTTCACTGTGATGTTTAAATGAACCCACAATAGAACGAGCTATTGTTATAAAAACATTTGAGTCACTCCCACAATTTTATGCTGTAGCACATGATCATCTTGTGAACCATCTTGATTTCAGTACCTGTACTGACTCTGTCGCTGGGTGGTGTGGCTATCTAAAATAAGCCACTTCCCACTTTTATTGTTTGCATTGTTTAAAAAGTTCAACCACTAGGAGGCGGGTGTCCCCTAAGCGCGTGTGCTCGTACACACACTCGTCAGGGACTTGGGGTATATTTAGTAACCTCCGATATGAAGGTTAGCCTAAAAGTACAGCTGCGGACATACATTTATGACCGCACAAATCTGGTTTATGTCTGCGATCGAAATTGCAAAACCGCTCCTTTATAAATATGCCCCATTTCTGGTCAAATCTGTGCACTCTCATAACAGGTTTGTACTGGGCATGTCAGGGGTCAGTGGGACAATGGTGGGAGGAATGGCTACTGATGTCACCAACTCCTTTTTTTTAACTCTCACTCTTCCTGACGTACTTCAAGAAAAAATATTGTTACAATATTGTTATATTAGGGAAAGTCAGGCAATATTAACGGCGCTGGCAAAGAGCTAGCTGCCCGAAGTTTAAACATATAAACCATAATAACAGACTGGGTGGAATAGAATTGTGGTGTTTTAACATCCTTTTAATTATTGACCTTTAATTCAGAACCTTCCTTATATTTAAAACACCTCTTTGTATCACGTTACAAGTGAATGATAATACCTGCAGCCATGCTCAGTAATCATTACTCTTTAGATCTTTAGCGTTTGGAAAAATCTTTTTGCCAACAGAGAAGGTTCCCCTGGTCAAGGCCCCACATCCTGTCTGTTGCCCTGCACTAAGGGCTGCAGTGCAGCCAATGTGAGATTGCCTTGATTGCAGCATATAAAAGGCATTCAGCGGAGAGACACTTAACTACCAGCAGATGTCACAGTTGTACAAGGCATTAACCCCATGGGACAATAGCAATCTCCCACAGAAACATAATTCCCCTGACTGCTATCAGCAGCATATTTATAGAGTCGGTATAGAGGCGCTTTTCAAGTCTAATAGTTAAAATTAATGTGAAAGGAACATTCAGCTCTCACTGTAAATCATTTCAGATGCATTAAATCTGCCTTGATGGAATCAGAAAGGTTTGATATTTTCCCATAATAAAGGAGCAACATCCAAATTAAATAATTTGTTGGACTAAGAATAATACTATATAAGAGGAATGATGTGACTTTTGTTTGTATGGCAATTCTAATTACAAACTGTGATATACCATTAGCAAACCATAAGAAACACCGCCAAGCAGTAATATAGAACGTTATATTATATTACAGTACAATAAAGTGATGGTTTATTCTTCTGTTTCGGTCTGTTGATAGAAGCTCAAACAAAAGGCCACATTACATGTCTTCAGCTCTCTTGGTCCTAGTGTATTGTGAACGAGTGTTTTAGTTTTTACTTCTTTAAGAATTTTGTAAAAAAAAAAATGTAATTGAAATATGATACAGCTTTTTTATCCACAATTTGTTAGCGAGAGTATAGCGCAAGTTAATTACACAGTGTGTGGGTTCCTCTAAATTTAGAACCTTCTGTGACAACAGTAATTCATATTTATGCGCTATAAATATCCAACTGCGTCTGTGTGCAGAAAGGGGGCACGGGAGAGACCTCATAGACAGCGCAGTAAATGATTCCGATCATGTATTATGGATGGGAAATGGCCCAATCGCTTTATAAACATTTCTCTCTCTGTATCCCATTGACTTTTTCATTTTCAAGAAATAAGATGATACCCCAGGAGAAAAACCTGCATCAAAGATTGTTTATGGATAATCATAGACAAATGTAACAGTGTTTCCAGATATATATCTATATATATCTATATATATATATATATATATATTATATATATATATATATATATAGTGATAGTATTTGTATGGTTATATCCTAATATTATTATACCTTCTATTCTTGTCATCTCCTATGAAGATATATTATATCTCTATCTTATTATGTCTGGGGTCAAATGGATGTCTAGATATCCTCTAGTTCTTCAACGTTTATACTAGTATTTTATATACTCTTTTACTTTCTTAGGATTACTATATATCATAATTGCTCCATCTTCCTTCCGCTTTCTACTAAACCCTCAGAGTAGAAAGTAAAACTGTGCAACACCTATGGTAAAAAGGAAATTAAAGGGCAAACGTGGTGGCTCAAAAACTGTAGGAGTAAATGAAAGCCTGCAGTATTGCTTACCACACTGAGCCAACAATCACACTGCTGGCTGCGACCCGCTGAAGAAATGATATAGAGCATTGAATGTCAAATTTGCCGGCTCCAGAGGTTTAAATGCCGGCCCATGCAAGGTTTAAGGCTTATGCGGCTGGGAATCTGGAAGTACCTGAGTAAAAAGGACATTGAGAAGGGGAAGCCATTAAGCAGCAGCGGGTCATAGGACTACAAATGGACCTGGTCACAGGCTAAAACAGAGGGTTTAACGCAGGAAGCTTACATTGCTGGAACTTTTGCCCAGCAAAAATTCTCACAAAGATTTTATTAGAGCATGTGTTTGAGGTGTATATTTAAAGGTGCTGATGGACGGCTTTTATATCCTATACTAATTTGGAAGGGATGGTGAGACCACAGTTCCCTTTAAGTTACATATAGGTATAGCAAAATAACTATCCCTAGAAGTGAGGATGGTAGGAGGCTTATCTAGAGGCTATCTAGGGCAGCACCAAATAAGAGTCTCTGTAATAAGTGTAACCATTTTGGTGCACATTGCATGCTCTACAATAGAAAGCACATTGCATGCTCTACAAGAAAGTGCAAGCGAATGGAAGCATACAAGAATTGAGCAACGTTTTGATTGCGCTGCATCAGTCGATCCATGCATGCCTCTGTAAACTGGGTAGTGGGGCCTAGCCCTTATATAGCAAAACCCTGGGATTTTATAGGATGTGTAGACTTTTTATATCCAATGTATCCACACATAGCTAAAAACACACATAATTCCCACTGAGCACCAAAGACATAGGAGTAAAAATTACGATTGGCCGAAATAAATTCCCCCCATTGTGATCAGTAAGCTGCAGTAAGGTTCTGTGTCATTTGCGTTTGTAATAAACTCTAATACACAAGTGTCTAACTTGGGCCCTCCAGATGTTTTGAAAACGACAACTCCCAGCATTCTTTGGCTGCATACTTCTACCAGGGAATGTTGGGAGTTGTAGTTTTCAAACATCTGGAAGGCCACAAGTTTGACATCCCTGCTTAGTCACCACTGCAACAAATGTTACTCAGTAAGGATAGGAAAATTGTGCGCTTAGCTAGAGGTAGGTAAAGGACGATAAAGTTCTAACACATAGATAAAGGGAGTTTGTAACTATCATACATCATAAGTTAATTATCGCGTTATTTATACAGTCAACTGCTTTCTTCTAAAATGCACAAAGAATCTAAGGTTACTTGCTGAGTTCAAATCTAACTTGCTAGAAAAACTGCTTAAGAATTAAATTTCAGCTCCAGTTGTCATTGAATACCACAGATAGATAAATGAGATATACCAGGACCTGGATGGCGGAATATTACAGATATACCATGACGGATGGATGAATATTACAGATATACCATGACCTGATGGTGAATAGTACAGATTATACCATGACCTGGATGGATATATTACAGATCTACCGTGACCTGGATGCATGAATATTACAGATATACATGACCGGAGTGGATGAAGATAACAGATATTCCCATGCCTGGATGCATGAATATTACAGATATACCATGACGGCTGGATGGGAATCTTACAGATATACCGTGACCTGGATGGATGAATATTACTAGATAACCGTGACTGGATGGTGAATATTACAGATATACAGTGACCGGATAAGACTATTACAGATATATCGGACCGGGAGGAGGATATATACAAGATATACCGTGACCTGGAGGAGGAATAGACAGATATACCATGACCTGGATGAATGATATATTACAATACCAGCTGGAGATGAATATTACACTATACCATGACCTGGATGGAGAATATTACAGATATACCATGACCTGGATGGATGAATATTACAGAAGACCATGACCTGGATGGTGAAATATACAGATATACCATGCCTGGATGAGAGGAAGATTACAAGATTACATGACCATGAAATGAATGAATATTACAGATTATAACATGACTGGATGGATGAATATACACGATTATACCATGACCTGGATGGATGAAATTACAGAATACCATGACCTGGATGGTTATGAATATTACAGATAGACCGTGAGCCGATGGATGAATATTACGTATACCAGACCTGATGGATGAATATTCAGATATACCCATGACCTGGATGGATGAATATTACAGCTATACCATGGGAAGGGATGAATGCATATACAGATATACCATGACCTGGATGGATTGAATATTACAGACTATACCATGACTGGATGAATGATTATTACAGATATACCAGGCCCTGGACAATGGAATATACAGATATACATGGACTGGATGGATGAATATTTACAGATAGACCAGCCTGGATGGATAAATATTACAGATATACCATGACCGGATGGATGATTTACAGATTATACCAGGATCTGGATGGATGAATATACAGAATCCATGACATGGATGGACGAATATACAGAGTATACCAGACCTGGTGGATATAACATTACAGATATTACCATGACCGGGCTGGAGAATATTACAGATATACCATGACCTGGATGGATAGAAATATTACAGATAACATGACCTCGGATGGATGAATATACAGAATACCGTGACCTGATGGATGAAGATTACAGATATACCGTGGACCTGGAGGATGAATATTACAGATATACCATGACCGTGATGAGGAATAGTACGATATACCAGGACCGGCTGAATGAATATTACAGCTAAACCATGACCGGATGGATGAAATTAAGTATACGTGACCTGGAGAATGACTTATTACAGATATACCAGGACATGGATGGATGAAATTACAGATATACAGGACTGGATGAATGAATATACAGATATACCATGCCCTGGAAGATGAATTACAGATATACCGTGACCTGGAGATGAAATATAACAGATATAACATGACCTGGATGGTGAATATTACAGATATACGTGGACCTGGAATGGATGATATACGATATACCATGACCTGGAGGAATGAAATTCCAGATATGCCATGACCGGGATGAAGGAATATTACAAAGATAGACCAGACCTGGTGGTGAGAATATTAACGATATACCAGGACCTATGAATGAATATTACAGAGATACCGTGACCTGGATGGATTGGAATATACCAGTATACCATGACCTGGATGGATGAAATACAGATATACTGTGACCTGGATGGAGAATCGTACAGATATACCATGACTGGAGGGGTGGATGAATATGACAGTATACCGTGACTGGAGGAGAATAACCCGATATACCATGACCTGATGGATGAATTTCAGATATACTGGGACTGATGATGAATATTACAGATATACCTGACCTGGATGGAGAATAGTACAGATAGACCATTGACTGGATGGAGGAATGAGTTACAAGAATACTGTGACCTGGATGACTGAATATTTTACAGATCTACCATTACCTGGAGGATGAATATTACAGATATAACCAGACCTGGATGGAGAATATTACAGATATACATGACATGGATGGATGAAATTACAGAGGTATTACCATGACCTGCTGAATGAATTTAAAACACAGATATACCGTGGACCTGGATGGATGAATATACTCAGATATACGTGCTGGATGGATGAATATTATCAGATATACCGTGACCTGGATGGAGAATATTACAGATATACGTGACCTGCGATGGATGATATTACAGATAACCTGACCGGAGGACATATACCAATATACCATGACCTGGAGGAGGAATATACAGATATACCGGGACCTGGATGGATGAAGATTACAGAGATACATGACTGGATGGGATGGAATATTAAGATATACCTGACCTGGAGGATGAATATTACAGATATAACCATGACCTGGATGGAGATATTACAGATATGACCAGGACCTGGATGGGAATATAAAGATATACCGTGACCTGGATGGATGAATACATTACAGATATACCGTGGACCTGGATGAAGAATATTACAGATATACCGTGACCTGATGGATGAATGATTACAGATATACCGTGACCTGGATGGAAGAGGAAATTACAGAATAATACCGTGACCTGGATGAATGAATAGTACTATAGATATACCATGACTGGATGGATGAATTTACAGAGTATATACCATGACCGGATGGATGATATTACAGATATACCATGACCTGGGATGGATGAATTATGACAGATATACCAGGACCTGGATGGTGAATATTACAGATAACCATGACCGGATGGATGAATATTACAGATTACCATGACCTGACATGATATGAATATTACAGATTACCAGGACCTGGATGGAGAATAGTTACAGATATACCATGACCTGGATGGATGAATATTATCAATATACCATGACCTGGATGGATTGAAATTACCAGATATACCGTGACCTGTGGTATTGAATAGTACAGAGTATACACAGTGATCCTGGATGGATGAATCGATTAAGATATCACCGTGACTGAGGATGGAATATTAAGATATAACTCGACCTGGATGAATAATATTACAAATACAGTTGCCTAGATGGTAAATATTACAGATAACCATGACCTGGATGAATGATTATTTACAGATGATTACCAGGACTCTGGTATGAATGAATAGTACAGAATACCATTGACCTGGATGGATGAATATTACAGAGATACCATTGACCTGGATGGAAAATGATTACAGATATACCATGCTGGATGGTATGAATATTACAGATATACCAGATTATGGATGGAGAATATACAGATGATACCATTGCACTGCATGGTTGATGAATTATTTACAGATATTTCCATGACCGGATGGATAGAACATTACAGATACCCTAACTGAGATGATTAGGATCTCAATGACTGGATTGGAATATTACAGATATACATGACTAGGAGGATGAATATACAGAATACATGACCGGTGGACGATACAGATACCGGATGGATGATGAATTACAGATTATACCGTGACATGGATGGATGAATATTACAGATATACCGTGACCTGGATGGAGAATATTACAGATTATACCAGGACCTGGAGAATGAATATACAGACTAAACTGACCTGGAATGGATGAATGATTACAGATATACCGTGACCGGATGAGTGAATATTGACAGATATACCAGGACTGGATGGAGAATTATTACAGAATACCAGGACCGGAGTGAATGAATATTTACAGCTATATCCAGGACCTGGATGGATGAAATTACAGATTATACGTGACCTGGATGGATGAATATACCAGATATACCATGACCTTCGGATGGATGAATAATACAGATATACGTGTGACCTGGATGGATGAATATTACAGATATACCATGGAAGGGATATGATATTAAAGATCATACCTGACCTGGATTGGATGCAATTACGATATACCAGACGGAGTGAATGATATAGGACGATATACAGTGACCTGGATGGCGAATACCAATTATACCAGACCTGGAGGTGAATATACAGATATACCGTGACTCGGATGGATAGAATAGTTACAAGATATACCAGTGACCTGGATGGATGAATTACCGAGATACGTTGTTACGTGACGGATGATGAATATACCAGATCAATCACCAGGACCTGGAGGATGAATATTACAGATATACTGTGACCTGGATGGATGAATATTACAGATATTCTACAAGACCAGATGGATGAATACTCATACGATATACCATGACCTGGAAGGATGATATTACGAAGTATACTGTGACCGGATTGAATGAATATTACAGATATACCATTACCTGGAGGATGATTCAGATTATGACGATGGAGATATTAGAATACCATGACGGTATGAATAGGCAGAGGATGGACTGATTTACAGAATACCATGACCTGAATGGATGAATATTACAGATATACATGACCTGGTGGATGAATATACAGAGATATACCATGACCTGATGGATGAATATACAGATATACCATGACCTGGATGGATGAATATTACAGATATACCATGACCTGGATGGATGAATATACAGATTATACCAGTGACCTGGATGGATGAATATTACAGATATACCGTGACCTGGATGGATGAATATTAAGAGTATACCGTGACCTGGATGGATGAATATTAAAGATTACCGTGACCTGGATGAATGAATATACAGATATACCGTGACCTGGATGGATGAATATTACAGATATTACCAGTGACCTGGATGAATGAATATTACAGTCAACACTGACCTGGATGGATGAATATTCAGAATACCGTGACCTGGATGAAGAGGATATTACAGATATACCAGTGACCTGGATGGAGGAATATTCCAGATATACAGACCGGATGAATGAATATTACGATATACCATGACCTGGAGGATGAATATTACAGATATACAGTGACCTGGATGTGAGATATAAAGATATACCATGACCTGGATGGATGATTACAGATACCGTGACTGAGATGAATATTACAGATTATACCATGACTGAGATGAATGATATCTAAGATATACCATGACCTGGAGGAAGATATTACAGAATCATGACCGGGTAGTGAGAATATTACGATATACCAGGACCTGGATGATGAAAGACAAGATACCTGACCGGTGGGAATACCAGATATCCATGACCTGGATGGATGAATATTACAGATTAACGTGACCTGGATGGATTGAATATTACCGATTATACCATGACCGGATGGATGAATATACAGAGATACCAGTGACCGGTGGATGGAGATATATACCAGATATACCATGACCTGGATGTGATGAATATACAGAATACCGTGACTGGATGAGAATTACCGATATACCATGGCCGGGGGATGAATATTACAGATATACCGTGACCTGGATGGATGAATATTACAGATATACCATGACCTGGATGAATGAATATTACAGAGTATACCATGACCTGATGAATGATATTACAGATATACCATGACCTGGATGGATAATATTACAGATTACCAGGACCGGATGAATGAATTTACAGATACCGTGACCTGGATGGATGAATATACCAGATATACCATGACCTGGGGATGAATATTACGAATAACGTGACTGGATGGATGAATATTCAGAGATACCATGACATGATGGATGAATATTACAGATATACCGTGACCTGGATGGATGAATATACCAGATTACCGTGACATGGATGGTGAAATTACAGATATACCGGACCTGGGCTGTAGGAATATTACAGATATACAGTGACCTGGATGGATGAATATTACGATATACCATGACCTGGATGAGAATATTACAGTATACATGACCTGGATGGATGAAATTACAGGATAACACTGACCTGGATGGATGAATATTACAGTATTCAGTGACCGAGATGCAACAATATCGGACCTGATGATGAATATACAGACATACCGTGACCTGGATGATGAAATTACAGATATACGTGACCTGGATGCGAGGAGATTTACAGATATACCGTGACCTGGATGAATGAATATTACAGTATACCAGACCTGGATGGATGATATTACAGATATACCCATGGACCTGTGGAGAATATTACAGAATATTACCATGACCTGGATGGATGAATATTACAGATATACCATGACCTGGATGGTTTTGAATATTACAGATATCCATGACCTGGATGGATGAGATATATAAGGAATATTACAGATATACCATGACCTGGATGGATGAATATTACAGATATACCATGAACCTGGATGGTGATATTACAGATTATTACATGACCTGGATGGATGAATATTTACAGATATACCTGACTGGAGATGATATTCAGATACCGTGGACCTGGAGGTGAATATTACAGATATACTGACCTGGATGGATGAAATTACAGATATACAATGACCTGATGATGAATATTACAGATAACCATGACCGGATGATGAATATTACAGATATACCATGACCCTGGATGAAGGATGATATTACAGATATACCGGAACTGGATGAATGAATATACAGATATACCATGACCTGGATGGATGAATATTACAGATATACCATGACCTGATGGATAAATATTACAGATATACCATGACCGGATGGATGAAATATTACAGATATACCAGGATCGGATGGATGAATATTACAGATATACATGCCTGAGGATGAAAATTACAGATTACCATGACCTGGATGGATGAACATTACAGATATACCATGACCTGGATTGGATGAATATTACAGATACCATGACACTGGCAGGGACTGAATGATGACAGATATACCATGACCTGGATGGATGAAATTACAGATATACCTGACCTGATGGATGAATATTAAGTTACCGTGACGGAGGGATATTACAGATATACCATGACCGGAGATGAATATTACAGATATACCAGGACCTGGATGAATGAATATTACGCTAACCATGACCTGGAGATGAATATTACAGTATATACGTGACATGGATGAAGAATATTACAGATATACCATGACCTGGATGGATGATATTCGTTACGGACCGGTGAAGAATTTACAGATTACCATGACCTGAGGGATGAATATTACAGAATACCGTGACCTGGAGGATGAATATACCAGATAACCATGACCTGGATGGAGAATATTACAGATATACTGTGACCTGGATGATGAATATACAGATATACCATGACCTGGATGACATGAATATTACAGATATACCAGACCTGGATGAATGGAATATTACAGATATACCATGACCTGGTGGTAGAAGATTACAGATTACAGGACCTGGATGAATGAATATTACAGATATACTGACCTGGATAGAATATACGAGATAACCATGCTGGAGGATGAATATAGATATACTGACCTGGATGGATGAATATTACAGATATACCATGCCCTGATGGATGAATATTACAGATTACCATGGACCTGGATGGATGAATATGTACCGATAACCATGACAGGATGGAATGAAATTACAGAGATACGTGACCCTGGATGGATGAATATACAGACTATACTGCATGACTGGAGGGAATGAAATTACAGAATCACATGAACCTGGATGAGCAATATGACAGATGATACTGGAAGAATAACTCAGTAACCATACTGGGATGAATATACAGATATTTACCTGATGACCTGGATGATGAATATTACAATGATTACCATGACCTGGATTGATTTTGAAATTTACAGAATACCAGGACCTGGATGGATGAATATACAGAGTATACCATGACCGGATGGATGAATATTACAATATACCTGACGGATGGATGAGAATACTACAGAATACTACTGACCTGATGGATGAATATTACAGATATACCGTGACCTGGATGGATGAATATACAGATATACCGTGACCTGGATGGATGAATATACAGATATACATGACCCTGGATGGATGAAATACAGATCTACCGGACCTGGATGGAATGAACGTATTACGATATACCATGAGCTGGATGGAGATATTACAGATATACCATGACCTGGATGAGGATTTTACAGATATCATACCGGATGAATACAGAACTCTGGATGATGATTAATACAGATATACCAGACCTGGATGAGATGAAATATTACAGATATACCCATACCGGATGGATCGAAATTACAGATATACCAGACCTGGATGGATGAAATACAGATATAACAGACCTGGATGGATGAAAATTACCAGATATACCATGACCTGGATGGACTTAAGAACCTGCTGGCAGAATACGATACCATGACCGTGGATGGATGAATATTACAGAATGATACCAGACCTGGATGGATGATATTACGATATACCGTGGACCTGGATGGACTCCCCCCCACTGACAATATTACAGACCTCCATACGGAGCCTGATGGATTTGAATATTACAAGATAATACCGTGACCTGGATTGGATTGAATATTACAGATATACCAGGACCTGATGAATGAAGATTACAGCTAAAACCTGACCTGGATCGGTATTGAATATTACCAGATATACCGGACCTGGCATAATCCCTCAGACACCCAACTGAACCAGATCCCATGAAGATCGAACTTACAGATATACCAGGACCGGAGGATGAATATTATCCAGAATCATGACTATCTTCCCTCATATTACCATCCGACTTTGACTGGAGACTCTCAAACCTTACAGAATACTCTGCACAGGCCCATGAAATAAACCGACCTACTAGCCCATGACCTGAAGACCCCCTGGATGAAACCGAATACCGTTATACCATGACCTGGATGGATGAACATAAGCCAGATCCCTACCCATGACGGACCTAGAGTCTATTACAGATATGGCACCACCTGGAACTGCACCTACAGTTCCGACTGGAAGACATATACAGATAGACCCTGGATGAGAATATTCCCATGAGAACCACGGACCGATGAAATAAATATACCATGCCGTGGATGACGCTATGATTCTCCTTTCCCCCGGCCTCCAGAGCCATTTAATAACGCAATATTCACAGATAACATTGACCTGCGACTGGTATTAAGATAATTGGATGAGATATAACACGTAAACCAGCCCCCCCCCACCTGGAGAGATGAATATACGAATCAGACTGCCCACACCGATTACAGAGCCGTTACACATGACACAGAGGCCATGGATTAGATGAACGATTTGAATGAATTACAGATATACCAGTGACCTGGATGGATGAATTATACCAGATTATACCATGACCGGGAGGCAGAATATTACAGATAACGTACCGGCCCTCAGGAGGGGGTGAACCCCCCTTATTACCCCCCCAGACTATACCATGCCTGGATGATGTTTAGATATTGTGACCTGATGATGAATATGACAGATACCATGACGTGATGAAACAGAGTACTGACCTGGATGATATTTACAGATATACTGTGGACCGGGCATGAATGCGAATTGACAGATATACCTTACATGGCATGGATGAATGATTACAGCTGCTACATGACTGGATGGCTGAATATTTTTTTACCCCCCAAGGATTTTATACCGGACATGGATGGATGAAATATACAGATATTTACCATGACCTGATGGATGAATATTACAGATATACTGTGACCTGGAGGATGAATACTTACAGATATACATGACCTGTGAGGATGAAATTTACATTTATGACCATGACCTGGAGGCGAATAGTACAGATATACCATGACCGGTGATTGATATTACTATTATCAGATATACCTGACTGGAGATGAATATTACAGATATACCGTGACCTGGATGGATGAAGTATACCACGATATTACCATGCGGAGTGATTAAAAGCCAGGACCTGGATAGGATGACATATACAGATATACCTTGACCTGGATGGATGAATATTATCAGATATACCATGGGACCTGGATGATGAATATTACAGATATACCATGACCTGGCTGGATGAATAAGACAGAATACCATGACTGTCATGATGAAATATAACCGATATCCTGTGACCTGGAGGAGTGAATAACCGAAATTGACCAACTGGATGGATAGAAATTAACAGATTATACTCATGACCGTGGATGAATGATCTTACAGATATACTACCGGAGTGAATATTACAGTCATCCACCGACCTGCATGATGAATGAAGATTACCAGATATACCAATGAACATTGGATGGATGATATTAACAGATTATACCAGGACCTGGATGAAGAATATTACAGATATACATGACCTGGATGGATGAATGATTAAAGTATATACCATGACCTGGAGGATGAATATATACAGATATACTGTGACCTGAGATGAATATTACAGGTATATACATGACCTCGATGAATGAATATTTACCAGATATACCCATGAACTGGATGAGAATATCAGAAGTACTAACAGAATATGTAACATGATAAGATATACCATGAACAGGGATGGATGAATATTACAGATATACCAGGACCGGATGAATGAATATAAGATATACCATGACCTGATGGATGAATATTACAGATAAACCATGACCTGGAGGATGAATATACGAGTTATACCATGAATGGAGGATGAATATACAGATATTACGTGACCGGAGCTGAAATACGTCACCATGCCGAATGAATATACATGATACCATGACCTGAAGAATGAAATATTGACAGATATACCATGACCTGGTGAACTGATATACAGATAACCTACCGGAGATGATCATTGAGAATAATGATGGAATGAAGATATTACAGATATACCGTGACTGGATGAATGTATATTACAGATTATATCTGCGGCTGGATGAATGAATTTACAGATATATTCATGACAGGATGAATGAATTACAGAATATTACCATGACCTGGATGGAGGAATTATTACAGATATGACCAGACCTGGATGGATTTGAATATACAGACTATATCAGACTGGATGAATGAATATTACAGATATACCATGACCTGGATGGATGAATTACAGAATACCGTGAACCTGGTTGAATGTTATTAACAGATATACTGTGACCTGCGATGATTGGACATATTTAAGAATAGACCGTGGACCTGGATGAATGAATATTACAAGATATAACCATGACCCTGGGCTTGATGAATATTCACAGATATTCCATGACTGGATGAATGAATATAGCAGAATTATACCATGACCTGGATGAATGGAATATTACAGATATTAACCAGGACCGGATGGATGAATATTACAGATATACCGTGACCTGAGGAGAATATTACAGAATACGTGACTGGATGGAGATATACAGATATAACCGTGACATGGATGAATGAATATACGATATAACGTGACCGTATGATGAATATAAGATTTACCGGGACTGGAGGGATTTAAGATATACCGTGACCTGGATGGATGAATATTACAGATATACCATGACCTAGATGAATGAATATTACAGACAGGGGTGCCCCTATCATGAAGCAAACTGAAACATTTGCTCAGGGCGCGCCCCTGCAGAAACTTAAAAGGGGGCAGTTAAAAAAATCCTCCTTCTCCAATACTGCATTTCAGCACCAGTCCAACAATTAGTGTTAAGTCAGCCCTCCAGACTATCAATCAGTGTTGCCGCCAGTCCACCAGTCAGTGTCAGTCAGCCCACAACACCCACTCCACAACCAAAACACCTATGTTCCCTGATGAAGCCATGCCCACTTAACAGCCGCTACCTGTCTGCTGATAGGCGCCATTAAAAATTGTTTCGGTTCAAAAACCCTAGGAACACCCTGATTACAGATATACCATGACTGGAAATGAATATTCAGATATACCATGACCGGAGATGAATATTACAGATATACCTGACCGGTGGATGATATACAGATATACCATGACTGATGAATGAATATCAGATAGACCTGACCTGGCCATGACGATGAATGAATATTACAGATATCAGTGACTGGTGGATGATATAAGATATACCATGACCTGGTGATGAATATTACAGATATACGTGACATGGAGGATGAATATTACAGATATCCATGACCGGGATGTGAAATTACAGATACCATGACCTGGGGATGAATAGACAGATATACCGGACGGGATGCTAATTACCTATACCATGACCTGAGATGATATACATCTAAGTGACCGTGGATGAAATTACAGACACCATGACCGGATGAATGAATATACAGATATAGCATGACCTGGATGAATGATATTACAGATATCCTGACCTGGGATGAATAAGTTAAAGATATACCATGAACATGGATGAATGAATATTACAGATATACAGGACATGATGAATGAGATAAATAAATAGTACGCTGGAGATAAATACAGATATACCATGCTGGATGGGAATTATCAGATATACCTATGACCGGATGGATGAATATTACAGATATTACGTGACTGGATGAATGAATGATTACAGATATACCAGGACCTGATGGGAATATACAGATATACCAGACCGATGAATGAATATACGATATACCATGACCTGGATGAATGAACCTATTACAGATATACCATGACCTGGAGAAGGAATATGTACAGTATATTACCGTGACCGGGATGAATGAATATTACAGATATATAATGACCTGGATGAATGAATATTAAGATTACTACCTGGATGATAATTACAGATACCATGACCGGGTGGATGATATACAGTAATCATGACTGGAGGAAGAAATACGATATCACCATGACCTGGGATGGATGAATATTACAGATATACCGTGACCTGGATATGAATGAATATACAGATATACCGATGACCTGGATGATGAATATTACAGATATGACCGACCTGTGATGTAATGGGAATATACAGATATACAATGACCTGGATGAATGAAATTACAGATATACCAGGCCCTGGCTGAATGAAATGACCAGAGTATACCCTGACCTGGATGGAATGAATATTACAGATATACCAGACCGGATGGATGAATATACAGATATACCGTGAC
The DNA here is from genome assembly GCA_019447015.1 of Hymenochirus boettgeri. NCBI lineage: Eukaryota > Metazoa > Chordata > Amphibia > Anura > Pipidae > Hymenochirus > Hymenochirus boettgeri. The sequence continues at coordinate 295,242,968 of CM033473.1, forward strand.
GAGTGGATGAATATTACAGAGTATTACGGACCTGGATGGAGTATATTACAGAATTACCGTGACCTGGGATGAATGAATATCAGATATAGACGTGGAACCTGGATGAATGAATATTACAGATATACGTGACCTGATGTGATTTATATACGATACGTGACTGGAGTGAATATTACAGATATACCATGACCTAGATGAATGGGAAAAAAAAAAAATATTACAGACAGGGGTGCCCCTATCATGAAGCAAACTGAAACATTTGCTCAAGGGCGCGCCCCTGCAGAACATTAAAAGGCGGCAGTTAAAAAAAAATCCTCCTCCTCCAATACTGCATTTCAGCACCAGTCCACCAATTGTGTTAAGTCAGCCCTCCAGACTATCAATCGTGTTGCCTCCAGTCCACCAGTCAGTGTCAGTCAGCCCACAACACCACACCTCACAACCAACACCTATGTTCCTGAGGAAGCCATGCCCACTAACATGCCGCTACCTGTCTGCTGTCACGGCGCCATTAAACAAAGTTTGTTTTCAGGTTCAAAAACCTAGGAACACCCCGATTACAGATAACCTGACCTGGATGAATGGAAATTTTCAGATATACCATGACTGGATGCAGAATGAATATTACAGATATACCATGAGCGGGTGGATGAATTACGAATACCATGACATGTGAATGAATATTTCAGATACCCACCATGAACAACCATGGACTGGGTGGATGAATATCACAGGATATACCAATGCACTGGATGAATGAAAGTGACCCCAGATATACCATGACCTGGAGGCATGAATATACAAGATACTACCATGACCTGGATGGATGAATATTACAGATCCACCAGTGACCCGGGATGAAGAATATTACAGATATAACCATGACCTGGATGAATGAATATTACAGATCTACCTGACCTGGATGAATGAAATTACAGATATACCATGACCTGCATGAATGAATATTACAGATATAGCGTGACCTGGATGAGGAATATACAGATCTACCATGACCTGATGGATGAATATTACAGATATACCAGGCCTGGATGAATGAATATTACAGATTACCATGAACATGGCATGAATGAATATACAGATATACCATGACCTGGATGAATGAATATTACAGATATATCATGACCTGGATAAATGAATATTACAGATATACCATGACCTGGATGAATGAATATTACAGATATACCATGAAACATGGATGAATGAATATTACAGATATACCATGACCTGGATGGATGAATATTACAGATATATCATGACCTGGATAAATGAATATTACAGATATACCATGACCTGGATGAATGAATATTACAGATATACCATGACCTGGATGAATGAATATTACAGATATACCAGACGGATAATGAATATTACGGATAACCATGACTGGATGAATGAATTCAGATTACATGAAACATGGTGAATGAATATTACAGAATCCATTACCTGGATGATGAATATTACAGGATACCGTGATGGGGAATGAATTACGATATACGTGACATGGATGGATGAATATTACAGATATACCATGACTGGATGAATGAATATTACAGATATACATGACCTGGATGAAGAATATTACACAGATTAATGAACAGGATGAATGAATTACAGATATACCATGACTGGATGAATGAATATTAACAGATATACCATGCCTGGAGGAATGAATTTACAGATATACCATGACCTGGATGAATGAAATTACAGATATACCATGACCTGGATGGATGAAATATTACAGCTAACAATGACCTGGATGAATGAATATAAAGATATACCATGACATGGATGAATTGAATATTACATGATATATCATGACCTGCATGGATGATATACAGATATACCGTGACTGGAGGATGAATGATATACAGCAGATGATAACCATACCTGGATGGATGAATATTACAGATATACCTACTGGAGACGAATTTACCGAATGACCATGGACCTGGATGATGAATATACAGATATACCATGACTGGATGGATGAAACTATTACAAGATATACCATGACCCTGGATGAATGAATATACAGATATACCATGACCTGGATGAATGAAATTACAGATAATCATGACTGGGATGAATGGATATACAGAGATATCAGTGACCTGGATGAATGAATAATTACAGATATATCAGAACTGGATTAAAGTAATGATTAAAGATATACAAATGCTTGAAGAGGGAGAATAACATTTTCCTCCCTTGAATCCATACCTCGCTTTATACAAGACAATACCATGCTGGCTCTGGCTGTTGCTGCCTGGCACTGCTTGCTACCTTTAAATTTGTTATCCACCAAAACTCCAAGATCCCTTTCCAACAGGGATTCATTTAACACAGAGCCATTTATAGTATACGCAGCACAAGGATTTTAAAGTCCAAAATGCATCACCTTACATTTATCAACATTGAATCTCATCTGCCACTTAGCAGCCCAATGTGAAATTTAGGGCTTGTTCACACTAGGGAGCGTATTGGTGCAATGTCAAATGTTGAGTGGGAGTGAACGGTACCAGTCACACCTACGAGCTGCGATACAGTGCTGGCAATGCACTGTTTGCGTCAGTTTGCTGTGTTAACGCATAGCAGTGCCATTGAAATCAATGGACCCTGGTATATCTGTTGTATTCAATTAGATCAACTGGACTTGAAATGTAGTTCTTGAAGACGTTTCGCTAGTCATCCGACTGGCTTTCTCAATTCAGAATGACTTGTACAAGAATCTGTGGCAATTATGTACCCTGGAAAATCCCAATTAGCATATCACAGCCAAGTGTTAAGGGCGTGATTAGATAGTGGCTAAGAGGTGTTATAGGAACGCCCAGGGTAAGGTGTTAAAACAGCATTGTACATGGCAGACAGTTGGTGTCGAACCCCCCCACCTCTATTTAGGCTTGGTTTCTTTATTTTCACATAAATGGCCTCCTTAACACCTCTCTTGAACCAGGGGTTTCAACACCAACTGTCTGCCATGTACAATGCTGTTTTAACACCTTACTCTGGGCGTTCCTATAACACCTCTTAGCCACTATCCTATCACACCCTTAACACCTGGCTGTGATATGCTAATTGGGATTTTCCAGGGTAGATAATTGCCACAGATTCCTGTGCAAGTCATTCTGGATGAATGAGAACCTTCACAATGCAATGTTCCCCTGCAGCGTTCCTGACCCTAGCGTGGACCCTGCCTTACTATGTAGACCCTCCTGCAACAATTGCACATCCTCTGTAGCTTTTAATGGTTGATAAATGTATTGGTATGAATGTTGTGTTGGATTGAATAGCATTTTCTGACCTGGGGCATGATCCCATAAGGTTTTACAGTCTTTAAGAACCTTTAGTACATTTAGTGTATTAAAGTGTTTTGTGAACATGAACATTCCTTGCTGCTGCGTTGCAATTTTTATAATAATATTTCAATTCTCTGCTTTAAATGTCAGTCTCCTAGCACATGTTCACATATTTACATAACGAGCGATTGATGCTGCTATTTATATAGTGATAGGTAAAGGGCGTGAAATATGACGATCAGGACACACACGTGCTAATGTGAAAATGGTTTTAAGGAGGGATTATTATTTACTTTGATTGTAAGCTCTTTGGTACAGGCACGCCACACAAAGTCTGTTCACCCTTTATGTAAGTGTTCTTTGTCTATTCATGAAAGTTATTTTTATAAATTTGTCTTGAGCTAAATTCATGTTCTTTCTATTTCTTCTTCCCTTTTAGTCCTTCAGCTTTTTCGGACTGTATCTCCTCCCACAGTTTTCCAGCTAGAGACACAAAATGTCGGTACAGACGTGCGGTACACTAGGAAAGTCTGCTATAAACTAGCTAAGGAATCCATGGAAGCGTGAAGCGTATTGGCACATTTCAGGACATTTTCCCACATTGACTATAATGGCCCAACATGGATATTACAGTAACTTGCTGTAAAGGGCCCTGGGAATGATCTGGGGAACTTTCTAAAAGAATCCTATTCTGATTAGTTACAATCAGATTTTCAGAAAGAATCTGATTGGTTATACCAACCAATTACATTATTTCCCATCAGAATTGGTTTACAATTAGATTCTTATTGTAACCCAATTCTATTGGCATACTAACTAAAGATGGACCGGAATTGTGGAACAAAACCTGGTTCCATGACAGATCTCCGAGATCTGCCAATCCGCGATTTTCCGAACCCACCTTTGAACTTTTCGAAGATTTTCATGTATCAAATTCACCAATGGCAGCTGTTTTTACCCTTGCCACCCCCTGGGTATAAAAGGCAGCTAGACAGGTGCCACTTTTTAATATTTAAACAACACCAGTATTGCAGTTTAGCGATCAGGCGCTTATCGATAATATACAACCGCGCGTAAATTAACATTGAAGTTTGTTAATTAACAACCAATTCTGGAGGACCAAGACAGTGTATGATGTAAAATACACGCCAGCCAGTGCTATGTAGCCCCTCCATTATAGATGCAACTCTCTAGCGCTGTAACGTGCCTTTTGCCGATTGGAAATGCTCTAATCCAGGGGCGAGCGCCGGATTGTAGGGGGGGATTTTCTGAAGAAGCACAGTAGGGAATTTCATGACTAGAGACGACTAGCCCAAACTTGAACACCAAATTTGAACGTTCGATAATTATGTTCCCAGACTTAGCGCTCCTATACAGAAAATAGAGGAGCGGTCACCTACCCCTCCGTTAGCGGAGCTCCACGTCCGTGGCCTTTCAGCATGTCCTTGAAATCATATACACTGCAAATAACAGGCTTCAAGCTTAAGGGTTTTAAAACTTCACCTTTATTTGTAAGCAATTCTGATTGGATACATTAAATTATTTTAAAAGAATCTGATTGGTATACTAACCAATAAGATTCTTTGTCAATCAGAAGGGTTACAATCAGATTTGGTCTGTTTCCCCCAGACCTTTCTAAGGTCCCAGAGCCATTACAGTAAGTTACTACATAATTTTTTACAAAATTTTCGAAAATTCATTGGAACTCGAAATATCCTTGAAAAACTCAAAAATTCCAAGAAAATTCGAAATTCGAATTCTGTGGCTCGAAAATAGAATGCGGAAGCTCGAAAAAGTGCAATCGTGAAGAAAGTTTTTTTTTTTTAGTTCTGGGTATGTGTTCCCAGACCATTTCCCAGGTCCCACAGCCATGTAAGTAGTTACCATTGCTGCTTTACCTTATATTTAGGCGGATCTGGCTGATTTTTTTCTTCCATTGACTTTAATGGGTTTTTACGCGGATTTTAGAATTTTCTAAAATCCGCGAATCACAGGCGGAACGGATTTAGCAGTTTCGCCATCGCTATTAGAGATGTACACTTATAACATAGAGATGTACTCTTTATTACTAGAGATGGTACTCTTTATTACTAGAGATGTACACTTTATTACTAGAAGATGTACACTTTATTACTAGAGACTGTTACACTTTATTATAGATTTTACACTTTATATTAGAGGATGTTCACTTCTTTATACTAGAGATGTAACTTTAGAACTAGAGATGTACACTTTATTCTAGAGATGTACCTTTATAGTAGAGATTACTCTTTAGAACTAGAGATTGTACACTTTATAACTAGAGATGTTACACTTTAATTAGGAGTGTACACTTTTTTTATAACTAGAGATGTACACATTATAACTAGAGATGTACATATACTTACTACAGATGTACACTTTATAACTAGAGATGAACACTTTATGTTACTAGAGATGTACACTATATACTAGAGTGTACACTATCCTATAACTACAGATCTACACATTATAACTAGAGATGTACACTATTATTACTACAGATGTACCTTTATAACTAGAGATGTACACTTTATTACTAGAGATGTACACTATATAACTAGAGATGTACAACTATTAACTACAGATCTACACTTTATAACTCAGAGATGTACACTTTTTATAACTAGAGATGTAACTTTATTTAAGAGATGTACACAATTCTTTAATTCTAGTAGATGTCACCCTTTATAACTAGAGCATGTACATCTTATAGCTCGAAGATGTACTCTTATAACTAGAGATGTACACTTTATAACTAGAGATGTAAACTTTATCATTAACAGATGTACACCGTGACACGTACCAACGCCTCCACATTTATACTAGATGCAGCAGGATCCACCAGAGCCTAAACTCCACAATACACTCTGAGTGTACCATTTACACTTACTGAAGCAACACACACGAGCACTACACTTTATACTAGGGTACGATTACAACAACAACCCACCACATACAACTAGCACTAAGATGTACCTTTACTCGAGATGTAACCTTGACATTTCAGAGATGTCTGCACACCTTTAATAATAGAGAGTAAATATAATCAAGATGTAACTTTATTACTAGAGATGTACACTTAAATAGAGATGTACATTTATACTAATGCCATATAACTACAGATGTAACTTTATTACTAGAGATGTACACTTTATACACTAGAGATGTACAACTTCTATAACTAAGATGTTACACTACATCATAGATGTACACTTATTCTAGAGATGTAACTTCTAAACTAGAGATGTACACTTTATATAAGAATGTACCACTTTCTTATTACTAGAGATGTTACACTTTATAACTAGAGATGTACACTTTATAGACTACGATAACATTGTACCTTATAACTAGAGATGTACTTCTAACTAGAGATGTAAACTTTATGATAAGAGATGTTAACATTCTTTATAAACTAGAGATGTACACGTTATAACTAGAAGTACACTTTATTACTAAGAGATGATACACTTTATACTAGAGATGTACACTTATACTAGAGATGTACCTATATCAACTAAGATTACACTTTATATCTAGGAGATGTACACTTTATAACTAGAGATGTACATTATAACTAGACTTACACTTATTAACCTAGAGATGTACACTTTATAACTAGAGATGTACCACTTTATAACTAGAGATGTACCACTATGATAACTACAGATGTACACTTTATACTAGATATAGAGATGTACACTTTTTAACTAGAGATGTACCTTTATAACTAGAGATGTAACTATTATAACTACAGATGTACACTTTATTACTACGAGTATTACACTTTATAACTAGAGATGACACTTTATACTAGAGATGTACACTTTATTATAGAGTGTACCTTTTATAACGAGATGTACACTTTTACTAGAGAGCCCTCTTTCTTACTAGACTGTCCACTTTCTTCTAGGCTGTACACTTTTAGAACTAACGAGATGTACACTTTTATACACTAGACAGATGTACCTTTAATCATAGAGCATGTTACACATTATACTAGAGATGTCACCACTTTAGTACTAGATATGTACACTTTAAATCGAGATGTAACTTCTAGACTCTTTCTTACTGTATTTAGTGTCACTTCTACTAGAGATGTCCTTTTTCCGATGTCTACTTTTAGGAGTCCACTATAACTAGAGATGTACCCCACTTCTATACTAGAGATGTACACTTTATAATCGAGTGTACACTTTATACTAGAGATGATACCACTTTATAAACTACTAGATAGTAACGATGTACACTTTATTACACCTACGAGCTGCCTTCTATTCTCGAACGTACACATTACTTGCCGCTTAGAGAGCCAACTAGACACTTGTAGAACTACGAGTACACTTTATGCTCACTGTGACCTTTATAACGAGACTGTACACTGTATAACCTACACTGATAGTACACTTTTATGTTTTTTAGAGATGTACACTAACTTATATTGAGCTATTGAATGTACTTATAACTAGAGATGTACACTTTATTACTAGAGATGTACACTTTATTACTAGAGATGTACACTTTATAAATAGAGATGTACACTTTATAACTAGAGATGTACACTATATAACTACAGATGTACACTTTATTACTAGATGTCCTTATAATTAGAGATGACACCTTTATTAACTAGAGATGTACACTTTATTACTAGAGATGATACTTTATTACTAGAGATGTACACTTTATACTAGAGAGTACTATATAACTACAGATGTACCACTTTATAACTAGAGATGTACACTTTTAAAGACTATAGATATGTACACTTATACTAGAGATGTACACTATTAAACTACAGAGTACATTTATTATAGAGATGTACACTTTATAACTAGAGATGTACACTTTATATTAGGAGATGTACACTTTTAACTAGAATGTACACTTATTACTAGAGATGTACTAACTGAAATCCTATTACTAAGAGATGTACACTTTATAACTAGAGATGTACACTTTATATTAGGAGATGTACACTTTATAACTAGAGATGTACACTTTATTACTAGAGATGCACACTTTATTACTAGAGATGTACACTTTATATTAGGAGATGTACACTTTATAACTAGAGATGTACACTATATAACTACAGATGTACACTTTATACTAGAGATGTAACTTTATAACTAGAGATGTACACTTTATATTAGGAGATGTACACTTTATAACTAGAGATGTACACTTTATTACTAGAATGTACACTGTATTACTAGAGATGTACACTTTATAACTAGAGATGTACACTATATAACTACAGATGTACACTTTATTACTAGAGATGTACACTTTATAACTAGAGATGTACACTTTATATTAGGAGATGTACACTTTATAACTTAAGATGTACACTTTATTACTAGAGATGTACACTTTATAACTAGAGGATGTACACTTTATTACTAGAGATGTACACTTTATAACTAGAGATGTACACTTTATAACTAGAGATGTACACTATATAGCTACAGATGTACACTTTATTACTAGAGATGTACACTTTATTACTAGAGATGTACACTTTATAACTAGAGATGTACACTATATAACTATCAGATGTACACTTTATTACTAGAGATGTACACTTTATAACTAGAGATGTACACTTTATTACTAGAGATGTACACTTTATATAACTAGAGATGTACACTTTATTACTACAGATGTACACTTTATTATAGAGATGTACACTTTATACTAGAGATGTACACTTATAAATAGAGATGTACACTATATAACTACAGATGACACTTTATTACTAGAGATGTAACTTATACTAGAGATGTACACTTATAACTACAATGTTACACTTTATATTAGAGATGTACACTTTAGAACTAGAGATGTACACTTTATTACTAGAGATGCACACTTTATACTAGAGATGTACAATTATACTAGAGATGTACACTTTATACTAGAGATGTACACTTTAACTACAGATGTACACTTTATTACTAGAGATGTTAAACTTTATAATAGAGATGTACACTTATATTAGGAGATGTACACTTTAAACTAGAGGTAATTATTACTAGAGATGTACACTTTATTACTAGAGATGTACACTTTATAACTAGAGATGTACACTGTATTACTAGAGATGTACACTTTATTACTAGAGATGTACACTGTATTACTAGAGATGTACACTTTATAACTAGAGATGTACTGTATTACTAGAGATGTACACTTTATTACTAGAGATGTACACTTTATTACTAGAGATGTACACTTTATAACTAGAGATGTACACTTTATTACTAGAGATGTACACTTTATTACTAGAGATGTACACTTTATATTAGGAGATGTACACTTTATAACTACAGATGTCCACTTTATTACTAGAGATGTAACTTTATACTAGAGATGTACACTTTATTACTAGAGATGTACACTTTATATTAGGAGATGTACACTTTATAACTACAGATGTACACTTTATTACTAGAGATGTACACTTTATTAATAGAGATGTACACTTTATAACTACAGATGTACACTTTATTACTAGAGATGTACACTTTATACTAGAGATGTACACTTTATTACTAGAGATGTAACTCTTATATTAGGAGATGTCACTTATAATACAGATGTACATTTATTACTAGAGATGTACACTTTATAAATAGAGATGTACACTTTATAACTAGGATGTACACTTATAACTAAGATGGACACTTTATTAATAGAGATGTACACTTATTAACTAGAGTAGTTACACTTTATAACTAGAGATGTAACACTATTATAAATACAGATGTACACTTTATTACTAGAGATGTACACTTTATAACTAGAGATGTAAACTTTATATTAAGAGATGACACATTTCTTTATTACTAGAGATGTACACTTTATAATAGAGAGTACCTTTATAGCTAGAGAGACTCTTTATACTAGAGATGTACACTTTATAACTAGAGATGTAAACTTATATTAAGAGATGTACCCTTTCTTTATAACTAGAGATGTACACGTTATAACTAGAAATGTACAACTTATTACTAACAAATAAGATGACTTATTAGAGAGTTACATATAGCTAGAGATGTACTTTATAGAGATGTACACTTTATATTAGGAGATGTACACTTTATAACTAGAGATGTACACTTTATAACTAGAGATGTACACTTTATTACTAGAGATGTACACTTTATTACTAGAGATGTACACTTTATAACTAGAGATGTACACATTAACTACAGATGTACACTTTATTACTAGAGATGTACACTTTATAACTAGAGATGTACACTTTATAACTAGAGATGTACACTATATAACTACAGATGTTTACACTTTATTACTAGAGATGTACACTTTATAAAATAGAGATGTACACTTTATTACTAGAGATGTACACTTTATTACTAGAGATGTACACTTTATAACTAGAGATGTACACTTTATTACTAGAGATGTACACTTTATTAATAGAGATGTACACTTTATTACTAGAGATGTACACTTTATAACTAGAGATGTACACTTTATAACTAGAGATGTACACTTTATTAATAGAGATGTACACATTAGAGCTAGAATGTACACTTTATTACTAGATATGGACACTTTATAACTAGAGAGTACACTTTATTTAGAGATATACTTATATAGAGATGTACACTTTATAACGAGAGATGTACACTTTATAACTAGAGATGTACACTTTATTACTAGAGATGTATACTTTATTACTGGAGATGTACACTTTATAACTAGAGATGTACACTTTATTACTAGAGATGTACACTTTATTAATAGAGATGTACACTTTATTACTAGGATGTCACTTTATAACTAGAGATGTACACTTTATAACTAGAGATGTACACTATTAATAGAGATGTACACATTATAGCTAGAGATGTACACTTATACTAGAGAGTACATTTATAATCGATATGTACAACTTTATTACTAGAGATGCTACACTTATAACTAGAGATGTACACTTATATTAGGAGATTACACTTTATAACTAGAGATGTACACTTATTTAGGGATTGACAGTTTAACTAGAGAGTCACTTATTAATAGAGATGTACACTTTATTACTAGAGATTTACACTTTATAAATGAGAGATTGTAACACTTTATAAACTAGAGATGTACACTATATACAGAGTACACTTATTACTAGCAGATGTACAACTTGATATTAGCGAGATGTACACTTTATACTAGAGATGTACACTTTATTACTGAGATGTATACTTTATTACTAAAGTACACTTTAAATAGAGATGTACACTATATAAACACTGTAACTTATACTAGAGCTGTACACTTTGAACTGAGATGTAACACTTTATAATGAGATGTACACTATATAACTACAGAGTACTGTCTTATCGCGAGCCCCTTATCCTCGCGATGTTACATCTCTAGGCGAGTCACTTTCTCCCTGAGATGTCCCTTTCTTACTAGCGATGGTCCTGCTTCTAGCGCTGTCACTTCTACCCTAGCGTGTCCCCTTCTATTCGGCGATTCCCTTTCCCTCGCGCTTCCCTTTTCTCTCGAGCGCCCTTTTTCTAGCGCTTTCCCTTCTCTCGGAGAGTCCCACGGTCCTAGCGCCTGCGACACTCTATCCACCCCGGCGTTCCCCCTTTTCCGCGCTGTCATCACTCAGATACCTGAAGAGATGTCACACCCTTATATTCGGCGCTGGCACCTGTTATTGTTTGTTTTTTTTCTACCATAGAGTTCCCAACCAGTTCTTGTGGACCCCGTATTGGCCGATCTTGTCCCCCTTGTATTCTATCGAGGACGCGTCCTTCCTCCCCTTGCGCGTCCCCTGTGGCCTCTCTAACGTCCAGAGGATAATACATCATCATACACACAAGGGTAGCTAGAGGAAGGCTCGATGTCACATATCGGGCCTATATTCAGGACGTATGTTAACGCCCCCATGTCTGATATACAAACACTCCAAGACACTGGCATGCAGACCAACCACAATCACCATTCCTACGCAGATGATCAACCCCTCGTTGTTTCTCCTACCGACGCGTGTACCACCCACCCCCCTTTCATTACTAGACGATGACCCCACTATATCACACTCCGAAGTGTCCCCCCCCCTTACTCACCACTCGCCAACACAGAACCCCCCTGTCCCTGTCTCTTCTGTCCCGTCCTGTACCCTTCTTACTCAGGCACTGCCCTCCCACTCTTCCCTTCTAGCAGAGACGTTCCTACTTTTACTAGAGTGTACCACCCCTGACTTCCCCTACCCGCTGTGTAACCCTTTCTTCGCAGAGCTGTCCCCTATACTTATCCACCAGTCAGAGCCGTAACCAAAACGCCACCTTATTACTAGATGCTATGTACCCTTGTCCTGTCAATCTCGATGACGTGGTACACCTTTATCCATACCGCCGCAAGCCTGTCCACATAGGATCGTGCCGCTCAATGTGACTGAGCAGGCAAGATGTTCCACATTATACCCTCGAGTATGTGTCCGCCACTTTTCCCTAGCGATTCACTGCAACTCTCCTATACAATAGCGTACAAATTGATTACTAGAGATGGCGTGTCTGTACAATCGCTTCTTCCGAGAGTAACGGAAAACACCAGTGTATCCCTACCAGATATTGTACAACTTTCATAGTAGGAGAGTCCCCACTTCCTAAACCCTAGAGATGTAACTGGATTACCTAGAGCTGCACACTCTGAGTTTTTATTACTAGAGAGTGTACTAACGCCCTGTTTGGATTATCAGATGATGTACACTTTATTATAGAGATGTATCCACTATTAAACTACAGATCTGTACATTTATTAAGAACAGTGCCATCGTATGTTCAAACACTTCCCCGATTCCATAAACTTAGGCAGATGTCCATCCTATTGTGGTATTAAGTTCATACTTGTGATGCTGTATATACTGTTTATACTAGAGATGTAACTCTTAATTATAGAGATTTGATCCCATCTTCGGGTTGATGACTCCTAGGATGTACACACGTCTATAACTAGAGAGTACACTGTATCCTAGAGATGTTCCACCTTTATTAATAGAGCTGTAAACTGTATGACTGAGAGTGTGCTCAATTTATAACTAGAGATTGTCACTGATACTGAGATGTATCACACTTTTAGCTACTAGCGATGTACTATTACAACTGTCACTGTATACTAGAGAGTACATCTTTAAACTAGAAGATGTACACGGTTATTACTAGAGATGTACACTTTATTTACTAGAGGATGTACCACGAGTTGGAGTACTTTAGACTATTCACTTAACTAGAGATGTACACTTTTATTTACTTAGAAAGATGTACACTTTCTCTAGAGATGTACACTTATTAGGAGAGGTATTGTTACACTGCACTTATACTAAGATGTACCACGTTATTACTAGAGATGTACACTAATTAGTTCACTTATAATTAAGATGTACACTTTTGACTAAATACGATGTACACTTTATTACTAGAGATGTACACTTTAAATACGTAGATGTACATGTATTGACTAGAGATGTACACTTTTATAGAGAAACACTTTTTACTAGGAGATGTACATTGTGTATGGATACTATACACAGACGTACACTTATTACTAGAGATGTACACTTGTTATTAATGACGTACCTTATATTAAACTACCAGATGTACACTTATTACTGATTACTACAGCTTCATTTATGAGTCTAGACAGTTACACTTATAACTAGAGATGTAACTTGATATTAGGAGATGTACACTTATAACACAGATGTACCACTGTATTACTAGAGATGTACACTTAAAGAGTTACAGTTATAAACTAGAGATGTACACTGTATTACTAGAGATGGACTTTCTGAGACACTTTATTACTGGATGCTTTTGTACGAGATTAAACGTTATTACTAGAGATGTACACTATTATTACTAGAGTCTGTACACTTTATTTACTTAGAGATATACACATGTTATTACTAGAGATGTATTACGTTTTTGACTAGAGATGTACACTTTATTACTAGAGATGTACACTTTATTACTAGAGATGTATACTTTATTAATAGAGATGGTCAGACTGAGGAATAATAAGAATAAACAATATAATGAACCTTAAAAACAAAAACATTCAATAGAAAGATTTACTCTACAGTAACATGAACAAGCCTGAGAAATTGTACAACATGTTGGGGAGGGGTCAAAGTTTACATCCTGTATACAGTATTATACTGAATTTATAATGAGGCTTTAATTGATCCCATATACATTAGTTACATGTCACATGTTGAACTGGCAGCCAAATGATCTGTCTTAAAGGGACATAACTCTGATCTATTATTTGTTCTGCATTGAATTGTATCTGTGTTGATATTCTAAGGAGAGTAAAACCCATTTAAAGGGTTTAACAGTGACTGACCAAGCCATGACTGAATAAAAGGTCTGAAAACATCTTTATGTATAGTAAGCATTGCAGTCTTGTGGTTGTGGGCGGAGATGGCCGAATCGCAGATTCGAACCCGGTTTTGCGGCAGATCTCGCAGAATTTCCGGAATTTCCGTTGTTCAAAAACTTTCTAAAATCCTCGAACATTTTTAGGATTCTCGAATTCAGCCGTTCAAGGATCATCAAACAGCCAAAAGTCCCATGGCTGGACATTTGGGGGTCCCGCAGCACAACCCTCTTGGGGAACCAAGACCCTCCTCCCCGGAACTTAAAAGTGCCCTAACGGCACTGACAAGTGCCTTTGTTGGGGGTCCTGCAATTCAAAACCAGGACCTCCATTGGCTCTTATAAGAGCCCTTGTGGCGTGTCTTCTTTCTTCCCAGCCAGCGACACCAACTCCGCTGATGTCGCCAACACCAGACGATGTCACTGTGACTGCCAGTTACACCGCCAAAGCTGCTGACATCAAAGTCACCGGTGTTGCCGATGTCTTGAGTCTATTCATATAGCATGAGACTGCAAGATGCCTTCTGTTATAAGAAGGTGTTTTCTGCTTTTATGCCCAGTGAAGGGCTTTTTGCTTCTTTTGACCCCTCTCTCCCTAAGCTTTCTAGCTGCCTTTTCTACTGTACACCCAAGTCCTACCCCATAGAGCCATGAATCTGTATCTTGCACTGACGAGATCTAACAAGATCGAAACACGTCGTGTCTGCAGATCAGACGATTGGCTCTATATATGAAGCTTTATTGCATGTTAATAGCCAGCGGTTCTGGACACATGCATGAGCTAAGGGACATAAAGGAGTATTTTGCATCTCCGCCCCTTACTCTGGGGAACATGGGAGTAAGAAATTACTTCTTGTTGCTTAGGCTTTTGTGGGCAATGCTATTCATATAGCATGAGACTGCAAGATGCCTTCTGATATAAGAAGGTGTTTTCTCCGATTCTTAGTTACTGCTTGTAACATTGTTATTTCTTCATCTGCAATGAACACACCGGTGGAATCATAAAGACAAGTGCCAGCCTCCTGCAATCTATTGCCTGCATAATGCCAAGCTGGAACAGTCCCGTGTGCGAAACTGATGGATGTTACCGGAGACCAGTTATGCCCTGCCGGCTTCTCAGCCAATAGCGATGGACTAAAGCTTGCCAGGCCCGTGCACATTACACCGCGCGGCTCTATTCTAATTCCCTTACTTCTGTTTCCATAAGAACCTAATGACAAGTTCTACAATTAAAATGATTGATGGGTCTAAGTGGGAAAATAAATCTCTAGATTCAGGGAGTGAAGTGCTGGTCTCTTCCAGATCACTCTTATTGCAAATGCTATGTACTAAAACAAACCTGTCAATATGCAAGGACGCCAGACCCATCTGTGTACGCACGTAGCATCACCCAACTGCCGGCCAAGTCTGGACACACACTGCTAAATTGTCTCTTTCATAAACTGCCCAATCAATTTTAGGCAGGTTATCGATCTCAAGCCTGATTGGTCACGTTAGAAAATGAATGTTCAATTAGGTGCAGAGGCATCCGTGGGGGAACAATGGCACATTGCAGCAAATTGAACCAATAATTTCTTCTAAAATCTGATCAAAAAAATCCATTTTCTGATGTGGTATCTGACCTGGGAGTCACATTTTTAGTATCACCCTTTGTATGGCTACCCTAGGGCAACCAAAGTCTCCCACCAGTCCTTAACCCCAAATGTCACTATATTTAAAGTCTAACCTGTATAAATATAGTCATTGCTTGCACCATCCAAGTGCCTAATATAGATCACCAATCGGGATAGGGGGATACAGTGCGAAAATGAGATAAGGGCAAAGTGTTGGGGTAATGTTGGACTTAAGCCTGGTACACACCAGCAATTATTTTTCCTGACCAACCGTTCGGCCCTTCCAACCGGTCGGCCAGGATGAAGGACTGTCGGTCATGGCAATAGTGGCCGACACTTTACTGCGATCCAGCGTGTGGTCCATAGACAACGTGGTTTTCCGCCATGTCTGACCATTCCTTTTGTCCGATTAGGAGGAATGGTCGTTCATTTCAGCCCGATTGACCCATACACTGAACTATCGGTCGATCCAATCGGGCCAAAATATTGCATTGTGTGTACCAGCTTTAGGTTCCTTGTTGCAGATCCATCAACTGCTCCACAAAAATTTCTATGTTACGACAGTTTCTATTATCTGTGTGGGGTTAACTTTGTGTCTGTTCCTAGGTAACATGATCATCCTATCAAAAGTGACTATATTGGATATTAGGAACGTCTTTAACCAACAATGGGCCGTATTTATAAAGCCGTGGTATCGCTTTTTAGCAATACCGCGGGTTAGTTCATTTACGATCGCAGTCCTAAATTTACAATCGTGATCATACATTTATGACCGAATGTCGTAGAATACCATGCGGTAGTAAACTACTATTCTATGGGGATTTTCTATTTCGTTATCGTAGATTTATGATCGGAGACTACCAATCGGAAATTACCGATCGGTTTACCAATCGTTATTGCTAAAAAGTGATACCGTGGCTTTATAAATATGGCCCAATAAGAGGACCAAAGCAGTTCACATGACATGTCACATGACACCCAACAACCCAAAGCACCAATCGTCTAAGCTCCAGAGATGGATTTTATTACCTCTATGCCCAGGTAATAAGGGAAATGAATGGAATGGGGTCCATGTCCAATTAGCGATTTAGTAATTCACTAAAGAAAAACGTTTCTATGTCCAGTAATCAAAATCTGGCGTCAGTCTGAGTTGTAGGCCACAAAAGAAACTAACTTCTATGGGTCACGGGAGAAGGGCCCCCTGATTTGACTCATTTGGTCCGAAATGAGGTGCTAATTCTCAGACACTAGCCTGATGGGAACCGGTCAACAACTCACCAGAAGTTAACACGATAGGCTCATTTATTTTCCAGTCCTTGTGTAACTCGTAAACCAAAGCCAAGATAAACAGGACATGTGCAAACCCAAAGAACTGATTTTCCCACATGGAAACACGGAACAACATTAACGACCTTCAGAGATCCCATCCAAGTGTTGGCTATTCTCAGCAAAAGCCTTATTATACAATAAGTACCCCCCCACACACACACACTCACACACACCAAGAATCTTCGCTTTGATGTTAAATATTAATTCATTAGCTGTAATTCTGGAACTTTCTATTTGTTGTAGGCAGATAACAAAACCACAGGTCCTCAGAGACACCAGATGAGCAGATGTTTTGTCTTATTAAAATAACTTTATTCCACGCGGTTTCGTGTAAACGCATCGAAAACAGAGCAACGCGATTGGTGCAGTGACCAAGACAGGAAGAGTAGCAATGTTCAGATGGGGAGGCAGTAGGATGAGTATGGAAACCAGATGTTCACAGATAAATTGAATCATATTGAGGCAAAGGTTTAATTGAATAAAATCCATAAACAGATTTATATTTTTTTTAAATAATAGTATTATTAAATTAAATATTGTTTTCAACAAAATTGTTTACAAATGGGATGTGATTAAGTCCCGACCTGGCAATGCTTATTTAAAGATTTTCTAAATATTGCATATCGTATTTTAACAAAGAATAATAACAGGTGTTAAAATATTCATAGGCAACGTATATTTCTCTAGTATTTTCCGGATCTAATTTCCAGATCATTCGTTGGTAAGTTATTTTTGATAAATTATTGAAAAAATGGAATCTTCTATGGAAACACCTTTTATTTTCACAGGTTTGCCTGGAATCCATTTACACCTTTTTCATTCAGTAGTTACAAGGTCAAAGGCTCAGGCGTCTTTAACCTTGTATTAGAAAGAAGTTAAGGTGCATCCCATTCTCACACAAAAAAGGCTTTTTCTAAAAGATATACACTTGTTTAAAAATACACTAATAAAGGGTATGTATATAGAAATGTGACTAATACTCATATGAATCTATAATTAAATACGTGCAAGTCGCATTTTCTCTGAGGTGTGTGTGTTGCTCTTAATTCAGTACTTTTGCTCAAGCTCAGTATTCTCCCTCTTTTTACCGACACCCCCCTTATCAGACCAGACTATCTGTAAGGGCAGGCATGCTCAGTGATCCCCATTAGGCAGCACTTGGAGAGGGAATTTCCCACCATGCAATTCATAACAATTGTTGCAATTCCAGTTAAAGCAAAGGTTTATGATAATAAAGCACTTGATTGACAGCTAAAATTTAAGAAGTTAAAGAAGACAGATAAACACAAAATTGTACAGGGATACTTGGGAGGAATTATGGTCCCTAATAATGGTCAATTTAGTAAAACAAACTCACCAGTGTACATACCCTTTTAGCGAGAATAAAAGCTAAAATACAAATGATTGGCTTCCATAATATCTACATAATATATAAGAGTCTGTGAAATCAGAAGCATTATGGAAAAAAATCCTTATTTTTGAATTTAACAGCCTGTCACTCATTATGGCCTAGCCTCTTCCTTACCTTTAGGAACAGGGCTGAGCAGTGAGAAAATTCCTACCTTTTCAGAATTATGGAAAATTTCCTCACTGTGATGCACAATTTATTGATGGGAAACAACAAACTATTATTTAGAAATGATCCATTCTGGCTGATTACACCATTCTAAATAATATGAAATTGTAATGGCTTCCTGTGGGCTAGAATGTTTTGAGACTCCCCAATATGTATCATTTGGAAGGTTGACATGAACTTGTATTTGCTGGATTCAGGTCTCGGTAATATACTGGTCACTGTAAAAATAAAACAGATGCTCAGATGAACAAGTTAATGACCCTCTTCTGCAGCGAACCAACTGTACAAGGCGATGAATGATGTGATGTCAGATGGCACAATGTCTATCACTGCGTATCTACTGTCAATTAGCAATCTGGTGCTCTAGGTAAGTATTTATTTAATAGAGGACAGATGAAACATCATTATGGCAAAGAGCTCACCAAACAATAGCTGCAGATAAGCCATGTCATTCAGAAACAAAACATATCCTCAACAGAGAATGCATCTAAATAAATACATTAACACAAACACAAAGGGACATTTACAGAATGTGAACCCTTTAATTATATTCTTAAAGGCACCAGAGTGCAGCCAGGGAATGCTGGGAGGTTTCGGCCACAGATTTTTATTGCATCAAAGCTGGGCACACACACTGAAGATCTTTAAAAGATGACAGACATAATCTTTAAGTTAGTTTTTAAAGATCCCCCTACACACAGTTCTCCAATAAAGTATAGGGAGAACGCTCAAGACTGCACATTTCCTAAAACTGCGGCTGACTCCGCAGTTCCAAGTCATCCCGAGGCCGACAGTGAATGTTCGTTGGACTCTGGAATGCTCAGAACTGCGGTACACACTTTAATGATAAAGGGGCAAATCTGTCATTTCCGACGGTATTGTCCCTTTACTGTTATAGTGTGTACCCAGCTTTAGTTGAAGAAAATTAAAAGTAATGGCATGTATGAGAGAAACTAAAGGTGTGGGAACCATCCCAGGTCCACATTCCCATTTCAACTACATCCACCCACCATGACCCAGCCAAGTCCCACATTTTTGTCACTATAAGGCAGAAAAGTTAGGGCTATCAACTGGTTCCTAGAGCTACCTATTGGCATGAGTGTGAGGTCCACATTTTCCAGGGTTCTCTGCTACAGCCTCCAAGAAGGATCTCACCCCCATAAGGGAATGGAAAGACTGAAAGGCTTTTTAGAATTTCCAAGGACACTGTTTCTAGCAACGTCAAGTTCCTCACATGGCTACTCTATAGATACAAGGGAATTCATCTAAAGGTTTGTGTTTACTGTGGGTCGGACCCCCTACCCAATGCTTTCTGGGCATATTTGTCAGAAGTTTATTCCATTGATATACTACACATACCCAGTATTCTGATTGGGCAGACTGACTACTGCTTAGATAGAGTAAGAATATCTCCAACATTGTACTGATTATTTACTTTAAAGGGTATCTAAAAATAAAAATATCTATATACCTTTAGATACAGCAAGATCCCACTACTTTAAAACTTTTTTCGGATTTTAAATCTGAGCTGTAGATCCTGAGAAATCATCATTTTAATCACAGCATTTACATGGAAAGACCTGTCACTCCAGCAGCAGAGATTGTAATATGTGACCCATCCCTGACCTCTTACTAGGATCTTTAGCTGGCTGCCAGCACACTTTGTGCAACAATTATGAGAATCAACAGAGAAAAGAAGGCAGGGGGGAGAGCGAGGGGGAGATGTGTAAGCAGAGCAGTGTCTATGGTGAGGCTGTGCAGAACTTATAAGTGTCGCAGACACTACAAGGAGGCAGTGAGTAAGGGAGGGTGGGGGCAATTAGGAGCACTCACTAAACATTAATAATTTAGTGACAAACCAAGCACAGATGAATATGTGAGTACCACCATTCTACTTCTCTCAAATTGTAGTTTCAGATAATGTAAAATTGTTTGAGTGAGTATAGTGACCCTTTAAGGTGCCTAATGCTGAAAATGTGCATTTTCTTAGAAGATTGTCCTTTGCAAGATGAAGAAAATGTTTGATTCTGATGAAGTCCACAATATATATAGGTAAGTGCACTCTTGTCCAATGTGTAGGTGCGGACACCTCAGTAATTCATACAAAAAAATAGAATTCTAGTGCACAAACAATTCTAATTGCATATTGGCTACCTCCATAAGGTTACTACTACAAACAGTCTGGGTCCTAACCTACTGGTACTTGCCTTTCAGGCTACATGAGCTGACAGCTTCTCCTGTGTGGCCTGGATGCTTAAAGCTGACTCTCTAGTTTAAAGTACTTTGCTCAAACAAGCACATGACCTAACTCTGGGTGGAGTACAATTACCCAGAAGGCTTGGTCAAACCTTCAATGTAACACACAATATATAGAAAATTGGGCTGTTGTACATCCATATTAAAGTGCAACTAGAGACCAAAAATATAATACATACAAAAAACAGAATTCTAGTGCACAAACAATTCTAATTGCATATTGGCTCCCTCCATAAGGTTGCTACGTGGTGACTGGGCTTAAAATAATTTGGCCAACTTATTGAACTAATTGCTTTTATTTATCCAGGGTTTAGCAGACTGTTTGTAGTAGCAACCTTATGGAGGTAGCCAATATGCAATTAGAATTGTTAGTGCACTAGAATTCTGATTTTTGTATGTATTATATTTTTGGTCTCTAGTTGCACTTTAATATGGATTTACAACAGCCCAATTTTCTATATATTGTGCACCTCAGTAATTCCACCCTTACAGGAACATCAATATCAGAAAGAATAAAGAATCTAGGGTCACACTCCAAATACAGAATAGTGTGTTTATTGGTGACCAAACATCAACTCACTATCTTTTGGGGGATAAGGTGTCCTCTTCTTCAGGTGACCTTATCGCCCAAAACGCTTTGAGTTGATGTGTGGTCACCAATAAACACAATATTTTGTATTCAGAGTACGACCCTCCATTCTTTGTTCTTTTCAGGATTCTGATGAAACGTTGAGCTGTGATTTCCGTCCTACAAATATGGCTTCCTCTGGACACATCTGAAGCAAGATGGCCTCCAATTAGCATAAACTCAAAATGAGAACAAGCCCTCTAATAAATGTAATACATTTTCGTTCTAGTAATTGTAATTGTGGTGACAAAATCAAGTGGTGTAAAAAATGCTGTAATTGTATTATAAACATATATGTATATTTGGGGTGGGGCTGAGATATTGTCTGTCAACTGTGCACCAGTTACTTGGCAGCTCTGCCAAGAGAAAAAGAAGGGTTACAGAATACACTATCTGGGTCAGCGACACACTACAAGACAGAATCCTGAAAACCAAAACAGGTGATTCCGTTAAATTCAGATGATCTTACATTTGGTAGATCGACCTATTTGATAGTTAGGAATTATAGATTTAATTCAGGGCCATTTATATTTTAGCTCTAGTTCTCCATTAAGAATATTACAGCAGCAACTGAAAATATCTTAATATTTTATCTAATGATTAAATCAGCACAATAAGTCGTTATCCCATATCATAATTAATTCTGCTCCCGTACTGTATTATATTCCCTTGTTTAATTGTATTGCTTCTTTCCAAGCTTAAAAACCTGTGGAACTAAAGTCTTAACTCCTTACACAACCTCTCTCACTATAAATAGTAACTTGACCTTTGCGAT
The DNA here is from genome assembly GCA_019447015.1 of Hymenochirus boettgeri. NCBI lineage: Eukaryota > Metazoa > Chordata > Amphibia > Anura > Pipidae > Hymenochirus > Hymenochirus boettgeri. The sequence continues at coordinate 295,265,900 of CM033473.1, forward strand.
GAATTTTGTTCTCTCCTTGCAAATTACTGTAATCCACTCACAGTCAGGGGACCTGTGAGAATATTTACATTTCACTGGTTAAGGCTTCTATACAATGGGAAACTTCAACATCATTTATCCTAAACGGAATTGGTAACAGCTTTCCGAAGGCTTCACTTATTGCCGATTGCCGAGCTACATACGAGATTGGAAAGCACAAAAGAAACACTTGTTCTAATGAGAACGTTCTAGTAATTAGTCTAAATGGCCTGTCGCTGCCTATTCAACATATCAACACACGTGGCACGCGGATTTCGCTACTGGATTTTAAATACCCAAGATGTTAATGGCTGGAATTGTTTGAAAACCGTTAAAAAAGCAAATGGAACTGATTTAGCAGGTTGGATTAGAAGGAAAAATGGAATTATGGAGAAAATAAAATAATTACCGTCAGAACATTCCCTGGATCAACTCAGCATTGTAAAGACGATAACTACATCTAAAATACAAAAGGGATTATTCACTAAAAGGTTCAGAACTGTGCCCATGCATTTAATCTGTAGCAGCCAATCAGATGTTATCAAATGTTTTCCAACTGCAGTACACAAGTGAAGAGGAATCATCTGATTGGTTGCTGTAAAAGTAACCGTACAGTAGAAGTGTCCAAACTTCCAAACGCGGTTCGGAAAAGTTCGGAAGTCGGAAATCCAGAAAATCCACGATATCCGCCGTTCGTAAATGAGGGAAATCCGCCACGGATCCGGGTTCGGATCCGCGAACCGGGCCATCACTACCGTACAGTCAAATATTAAATGGGTTCAATAAATGAGCCTAATTCCATCATTCCTAACAGCTGTGTCTATGAACCCTGAATCCACAACACTGTGGAGGTATCCTCTGGTTTTCCAGATGTTGTTGCAACCAGTTCACTAGCACTCATTGCTCTGAACATTCACCGGTGGCTTGAGCATGCCCAGTCGTATCCTACTGTTGGGACAGAGGGAAGATGCAGTATCATCAACTCTATAATAAGCTGCACCCCTGAAATTCTTAATCATTTTAAACCTAACCACAAGTCTAAAAAGGAAAAGTTGCCCTTCCCTAAAATGCTAATAGGCATAGAAAAGCACTGGGAATGATTGCAGGATTACAGGCTTGTAACTAGCTTTAAAAAAATGATTGGTTGTGGGGTTTACAGCTAATTATGTGTCTTTAACAAAACCAGGAAGTGAAAATGTGCATTTCTGTTACTTTGGATTCACAGCAGCTAGTGTCATCCCAGGCTTGTTTAAAAGGAATGAAAGGATTTTTTTTTAATTGGTTCAAACCTTAGCATTATTTTTGTTTTGTTTTTAAAAAGGCAGCAATACTTTTCTTTTTCTGCTTTCTTTTTACCTTTACATTCTGCATATTCTCTAGCTATAGGCCATAGAAAGTGGAAAGTGAAGGCTGTAAGGACCTTAATAGGCTAATACACTAAAACGTCTATGTTACTTCTATGATTTGTGCAAACTAACAAACACTGTAGCACCATTTGTCAGCAGTTTGAATGGATTTGTGGTCTTCACATGAAATATTCATTGATCCTTACATCTGGCCCCAGCCCTTTCAAATGGACCTAAAATGACCCTACAGGATCCCAGGAAACCAAGGGAAAAAAGCTTAAGCAATGTCAGATTGTTTAATTTAACTAGCATTTAACTATATGGGCAATCGCCTGAACTTAAATGAATATTAGTCTTTAGTTCTCCTTTAAGCTCCTCATTAAAAATATATAATAATTCTAATTTCTCCCCCCACCAATCAGGCAATTACCTATCTTATTAATTTATTAAACACAAACTGCTAGAATTAATTCAGTGACCTTTGTTACACCGGCAGTTTAAATTAACCATGAGGTTATTCCTCCACTTAATAATTAATAAGGAAACATCAAAAACTGCCTGATGATGGTGATTATGGGTCTTTGACACGTTTAAAGAAAATGTTGTTATAGTCACAAAAGGGCCTGATCGTATAATGTATAAGTTACAGGTGGCTCCAGGAGATCTGACAGCAGTGAACTATGAGCAGATGTTCCATAAACCTGCAAAGAAAACTGTTGACTTTCTCCTAATGTTCTTTATGCAAACAAAGAGAAATTGTTGTAGCGTTAGAGATGTTACATTGTTACAAGACTCGTCTCGTAGACAAATACTCAAACGTTGATTTGCAAATGATGCTTCAGAAAATAAATTTAGTTTTCAGAAGATGTCTCATGTTCTAGGAGGAAGGTCAACCACATGGAACTAGGCACAAAAAGAAACAGTTGGAACCACTTTGAGTCATATCTTATTAAGAAACCACTCACCGTAGGCGAACCGAGACCCGGCAGCATAAGTTCTGAGTTTTTTACTAAAGGTCCACACCGTCCACGACCGGTAAGCATACAGGTAATGAGTTGACCAGAATGATGAGATCTCTCAAACCAGGTAAGTAAAATCAATACTTAATTGGAACTTTAAACAACAAAAAACGCCTTACGCATTTTGTGCTTCCATAAGCACTTACTCATAGGCTACTAAGGGCAATATTTCTAAAACGCAGTATTGGAATTTAGCGACACCGCGCGTTATCGGAAATGTACGGGCGTGGTCAGACATTTACACCGAACGGTTGTTAATTAAAGAACGTTCATTCTTAGAATACCATGTGATAGTAAACTCTCTCAATGGGTATTCTACAATCACGTTATCGTAGATTTACGACCGTTATCGTTAATTTAAGACTGTTATCGTTAATTTAATTAAACAAATTAAAATAAGTAGTGTTTCTTTTAACCTCAGTTCCACACTTGTTAGAAATATATATCTATATAAATATCGATATCCATTTTATTACATTTTAATTAAAGTCATTTATACATATCGAACTATCTATTTATACATTAGTCTATTCATTGAAACTTGTACCGAATATTAAATAGATGGATAAAACTTTATTTAAACTTTGAACTGGAGAATAAGGGAATCAGAGAACACACAATCAATTCCAAAATAGACATGTAATAAGACATGTAATATGGAAAACTGATTTTAAACCCCCAGGCACCTAATTCCAAAATATACTTTGTTTCTTGTCTCAATAATATTGGACGTGGAGAAACTTGGATTGACCTCCATTACATGCTAGGAAATGCTTGGACTATTCATACATGTTCACCCTCCAAAAATCAAGTTTAACCCACTACTGGCCCCACCTTATATCCTTACCTTACATCTCTGCTCCTTATGGTTCTCCTGCAGTGCTTGTCCAAAGTCCAGGAAACTGAAGAGTAGGAGCTGTCTTCCTGTATGAAAGGGTTCTGCCTCCTCCTTGTCCTCCTTGAGGACTGTGACATGCACAGGGGAGCCTTTCCCCCACCCTCCTTCCCACCCTCCTGATCCCTCTATGCCTGCCTCACCCCCTACCTTTAAATGTTCTTTTTTTCTGTAGTGTAGCCCACCCCTGCCCACCCCCAGCAAAGGACTGTAAGTATGCTGGGGGTGGGCAGTAAGTATGTCCGTTATACTCATACTGTCCAATTATGCTTGCAGCCTGAGGAATCCAACTTACAAAATCCACTATCCACCGACATGGGCTCCACCTCCTTTGCTGCTTCAACGTGCCATTTATGTTCATGGGCAGCAGCAGCGGAGGCTTGGTCAGTAATAGCCGTCAGCCATTGGCCGTGACATCATCACTGTCACGCCCGTGACTGACGTGGATACAACGGATATTGGTTTTTGGGTGTCCTACAAAGCACATGCCCTTTAATGTATTCATGGATATCATACTCCTTATTCTCTACATCACCATAATATTTATATCCCATCTTCAGAGCATGTGATGCATTTTTGTGCCCCACATTTGAAACCAATAAAGATCCTGTTTGCAGGATGTGATTGGCTGTTTAACATAAAGGCTAGGGGAAGTCTAGATATACATTTATATAGGGGATCTTCTCATCCACGCATGAAATTGGGATTTCTTATCAATGATCCACACAATCTCATGGTACTGATCTCTGAAAGTAATTCCATCCTGCAAACAGGATTTTAATTGGTTATTGTTAGTGGGCACAGCCTAATATTCCAAAAGGTCCCTTCTACGTGCATTATATGCTCGATCCAGGGCCTTATCTAACTGCCCACCCCCTAGACATGAATTTATTCTTAAGGGTCCCAAAACTGGGAGAGAAGTTTCTTCGCACCCAGAGAAACTGTTCATATGGAATACCCCTAAATACCTGTCCGGGGTTCAATGACCCCTGTATCCAGAAAATCAATTCTGATATCTGAGAGTTCACACTCTTTCCCCCATAACAGGAGGTCAATTTTTGGGGTCAGATTTTCGTTGACCAAAACTTGCACAAAATTATAAAAAATTGACTGAGGCCCCCCAAATTATTAGAACATCAAAGGTGCCAGATAGGTCAACCACATGCACAGGGGCAACCCCATTGGTTACATGTGTTGTAGCCCCGTTGAACTAATATTTTATTACATTTAACCAGTTTACACAGGGCTCGCACCATAACAAATCACTGAGAAAATGAAAGCTTTCACGTTTCCGAACTGTTAAATATAAGTCAGGATGGTAAATTAGAACTAAAATATTAATAAAAACCGGTGGAAATAGCAGTTGGGGTTGTGGGCAGATAAGTGACAAGTCACCAGTTTTTTGTTTTAAGGATGAACATGCCCTTTAACAGCTCAATGCAGAACGTACAGGTGATAATTTAGACAGTAGTACAATACAAAAGGGACAGTTTTCTTTAAAGGACAACTCCACTCTCCTAAGAACATCTTTTAGAAAGAATGGCCTCTTTAAAATATGTTGATATATCATAGTTTGTCCTATGAATTTATTACTGTATGCCTGCTATGCTTCTGGAGGCCTCATGGAAACTGAGCAATTTAGAAACCTGTACTGAGCCTGTACTGAGCCTGGGCATGCTCAGAAGAGGCAGACAGGGGATTAACATTCAGTCATTGGCTGTGATGTCAACTGTCAAATCCATAACTGACAGTTGCTAACTGGAAGAACCAGGAAGCAGAAACAGGGTAACAGGACATTGTGCAGGATTTCAGGTTAGACTTATATATTTCACATTTCAAACTATTACCGTTTAGGGTTTTGGGGGGTGATTAACCTGTATGTAAGTTTTCATTGTGGGGCTGGACTTGCCCTTTAAGCTTATTGTAACTGAATAGAGCTCTCCAGGTCCTATACAATATGATGTTATTATGCAGCCCAGCCTTACAATTTCTAACCATAGCACAGATAGCACAAAAAATGCAAATCTCTCCTGAAAACCAAATATTTTATATCTGCAGCTTCATCCTCGAAACTGTGACCCATCGAGCCAACACCACCCACCCTATAGGAACTAACCCACTCATCTTTAAAACTCCGTCTAGGGGAATATTTAAGGTTCGTGCAATCTTGGGTCCCGCCCCCACACAGTGTGTACGAACGTTTCGGACGATAATCGGCCTGTGTGTAGGCACTTTATCGCTCGTTCGTTCAGAGATCCGCCAGGTCGGTTGGGCTCATGTATGGCGACCTTTAGGCCATCAGCATTGTGGCTAAAGTTTGTTTCACCTTTTTAACCCTCTCCATCCACCTACAGAAACAAAAAGTAATCAATGTAAATTCCGACTTGAACCTTTGTGTATAAACGTTATAACAGTTTGTATCAACATCCTCCAGAAATCAGGGATATTTCCCACTGTAATGTCAATCCAGGGGACGTCATTCCTATACTGACCGATGGAAAGAGATTTATAAAATCTCTCTCACTGTCTCTGTCTATATGTCTCTGTCTAGGTCTCTCTGTATCTGTCCATCTCTATCTCTAGCTCTGTATCTGTCTGTCTTCCTTTCTCTCTGTCTGCCTCGCTCTCTCTGTCTGTCTCTGTTTTTCTGTCTTTCTCATTTACTTAATCTATATCATTCTGTCTCTTTCTCTGTGTTTCTGCCTGTCTCTCTCTGTCTCTCTGTGTTTATATCTGTGTTTGTGTCTGTTTCTCTCCCATTGTCGGTCTCTCTATTTTAATCTTTCTCTGTATCTGTCCATCTCTCTGTATGTCTTTCTCTCTGTTTCTCTCTCTCTCTTCTTTGTCTGTCTTTATGTCTTCCTTTCTCTCTGTCAGTCTCTCTGTCAGTTTCCCTCTCTGTCTCTATTTCTCTCTCTGTATCTTTATGTCTCTCTCTGTCTGTCTCCCTATCTCCCTCTGTCTCTCTCCCTCTGTCTCTCTCCCTCTCCCTCTGTCTCCATCTGTCTCTCTCTGTGTCTGTCTGTCTCTGTTATCGCTTTCTCTTTTTATATACATATTCATATAGATATATATGATGCATTATTCTCTGGGGAATAATCACCCAATGTAACCCTAGTGCAATAGGTCCCCTTACCCTGAAATTAGGGTTCATTTCAGTTGCCCTTAGCTCAGGTCCTGGTGTGAGGCTGACAGTCCATTATAAATACCCATGTATCATTGCCATCTCTGCATGTAGATTGTCAGGATTATATGAGGGAACCAAATACTTTCCAGTCCTGTTCACCATCCACATTGTAATAAACACGTGGGAAGCCGAGAATGACTGAATGGAATCTGCTTTCTATAATAATAAAATTGTTCAATGTCAGAATGGCTCAATTGACACTTCCCATCCCTAGCGATGACAGTTATTAAAGGGACACTAATACCATTTACATCAATTAGTCTAAACACATCCCATAATTCCAGTGGCGTAACTAGGGGTCCCCCAGCAAAACTATAATGGGGCCCCTATCAATGCTTCATCTACAGTGGAGGCTATCTCTGTCATAGTAAAAATAGGAAGATGGGGCCCCTTGGCTCCTGGGCCCCGCTGCGGTTGCTCACGCTGCTCCCCTGTAGTTACACCCCTGCATAATTCCTTACTAGCAGGGAACTGTATCCTCTGGGGAGAAATGGAAACTTGAACTGGTTATACACGTGGACATGGTCCGGTAATGAGGTGGAACTTTGTGAGCCAGACTTACCCAGACTGGGCCTCCTATATATGGTGTGTGTCCAGGGTTCCAAGTTGTCCCTATTTGGACAGGATTGTCCTGACTGCAGGGCCAAAATCCCTAGGGCCGGAGTCAAGGCTAAAATCCCGTCCAAGGGATTAATTACACATTGCAACACTAAAATTATAGTAGGGCTTCTGGGCAAATCAGTCGATCTCCATGACACTCTCTACACCTCCCGGCCTGTTCTGCAATTTAAATATTTTTGATTTAATATATTCTTATATCATATGGGTTTAGAGGTTGGGGTTGAGATCGCACATGTGCAGAAAATGCAATGAAGGTTCAAGTTACTGGCAAGGGAAAATGTCAGCTTTACCTTTATGGAACTAGCTGACCCTAAAGCTCACAGAGTAAAAGCAATAGGACCTGGGTGGAATCTTCCATACTGAGAAGGTTGCTGAGACCAGGACTTTCCTGCTCAAACAAAGTTTTTTTGGGTTTCATTTCCTGTCACTAGATTGTCCTGCTGAGTTTCCATTACTTTACTAGGGCAGTTTAAGAGGTTAAGTAACTGCTAATCAATATAAAGTAGACATCTTAACAAGACCACAAACACTTTATCAAGATCTCTTCTGTGTCCATTGCCTATCAATCAGATCATTTATTTAGCACTAGATGATAAAACCCCCAACATGTCCGCCCTCGTCTGCAGGATGATATAAGGTAACGTATTCCAGAATTCTGTTCACACTCAGATTAAATGATGTCTCTGGGGATGGGCAGAGACCAAGCACCATAACTTAGAGGAATCAATAGGTTTCAAGGTCTGAAGCTAATTTAAAGGGAAATACGCGATGAAGCATAAAGTGGAAGGATACAGGGCTACATGGGGAGAGCCAAAGTCATCCCACTTCTGTGTCAACATGCAGAGGATCATAGATAAATATTTTCTGTCTTATGCTAAGATGGGGACTGGATTTCACTGGGATTTCACCGGGAGACGGTACATCTTCTTTAGACAATCCTAAAAAAGGAACACAATTAATATGGCACAGATGGGCCATGTTTCAACAGCTGCTTTAACCTGTACATTAAAGGGATCTGTGTAACCAGTTAGTTACTATCAGTGAGACACAAGGCATGTCCATTCACTGCTTTCCTTCTCTATACATTAGGAGGTGACAGTGTAATCAGTTGATAGATTAGTTACTATCAATGAGATACAAGGCAGGTGCATTCACTGCTTTCCTACTCCCTACATTAGGAGGTGACAGTGTAACCAGTTGGTAGATTAGTTACTATCAGTGAGATACAAGGCAGGTCCATTCACTGCTTTCCTTCTCTATACATTAGAAGATGACAGTGTAATCAGTTGATAGATTAGTTACTATCAATGAGATACAAGTCAGGTGCATTCACTGCTTTCCTACTCCCTACATTAGGAGGTGACAGTGTAATCAGTTGATAGATTAGTTACTATCAGTGAGATACAAGGCAGGTCCATTCACTGCTTTCCTTCTCTATACATTAGGAGGTGACAGTGTAACCAGTTGATAGATTAGTTACTATCAATGAGATACAAGTCAGGTGCATTCACTGCTTTCCTACTCCCTACATTAGGAGGTGACAGTGTAGCCAGTTGGTAGATTAGTTACTATCAGTGAGATACAAGGCAGGTCCATTCACTGCTTTCCTTCTCTATACATTAGGAGGTGACAGTGTAACCAGTTGGTAGATTAGTTACTATCAATGAGATACAAGGCAGGTGCATTCACTGCTTTCCTACTCCCTACATTAGGAGGTGACAGTGTAACCAGTTGGTAGATTAGTTACTATCAGTGAGGTACAAGGCAGGTCCATTCACTGCTTTCCTTCTCCCTATATTTCGAGGTGACAGTGTAACCAGTTGGTACATTAATTACTATCAGTGAGATACAATGCAGGTCCATTCACTGTTTTCCTTCTCCCTACATTAGGCGGTGACAGTGTAACCAGTTGGTAGATTAGTTACTACCAGTGAGATACAAGGCAGGTCCATTCACTGCTTTCCTTCTACCTACAATAGAAGGTGACAGTGTAACCAGTTGGTAGATTAGTTACTATCAGTGAGATACAAGGCAGGTCCATTCACTGCTTTCCTTCTCTCTACATTAGGAGGTGAAAGTGTAACCAGTTGGAAGATTAGTTACTATGAGTGAGATACAAGGCAGGTTCATTCACTGCTTTCCTTCTCCCTACATTAGGAGGTGACAGTGTAACCAGTTGGTAGATTAGTTACTATCAGTAAGATACAAGGCAGATCCATTCACTGCTTTCTTTCTCCCTACATTAGGAGGTGACAGTGTAACCAGTTGGAAGATTAGTTACTATCAATGAGATACAAGGCAGGTCCATTCACTGATTTCCTTCTCCCTACATTAGGAGGTGACAGTGTAACCAGTAGGAAGATTAGTTACTATCAGTGAGATACTAGGCAGGTCCATTCACTGCTTTCCTTCTACATTAGGAGGTGACAGTGTAACCAGTAGGTAGATTAGTTACTATCAGTGAGGTACAAGGCAGGTCCATTCACTGCTTTCCTTCTCCCTACATTAGGAGGTAACAGTGTAACCAGTAGGTTGATTAGTTAATATCAGTTAGATACAAGGCAGGTCCATTCACTGCTTTCCTTCTCCCTACATTAGGTAACAGTGAAACCAGTTGGAAGGTTAGTTACTATCAGTGAGATACAACGCAGGTCCATTCACGGCTTTCCTTCTCCCTACATTAGGAGGTGACAGTGTAACCAGTTGCTAGATTAGCTACTATCAATGAGATACAAGGCAGGTCCATTCACTGCTTTCCTTTTCTCTACATTAGGAGGTGACAGCGTAACCAGTTGGTAGATTAGTTACTATCAATGAGATACAAGGCAGGTCCATTCACTGCTTTCCTTCTCCCTACATTTGGTAACAGTGAAACCAGTTGGAAGATTTGTTACTATCAGTGAGATACAAGGCAGGTTCATTCACTGCTTTCCTTCTCCCTAAATTAGGAGGTGACAATGTAACCAGTTGGTAGATTAGTTACTATCAGTGAGATACAAGGCAGATCCATTCACTGCTTTCTTTCTCCCTACATTAGGAGGTGACAGTGTAACTAGTTGGTAGATTAGTTACTATCAATGAGATACAAGGTGGGTCCATTCACTGCTTTCTTTCTCCCTACATTAGGAGGTGACAGTGTAACCAGTTGGAAGATTAGTTACTATCAATGAGATACGAGGCAGGTCCATTCACTGCTTTCCTTCTCCCTACATTAGGATGTGACAGTGTAACCAGTTGGAAGATTAGTTACTATCAGTGAGATACGAGGCAGGTCCATTCACTGCTTTCCTTCTCCCTACATTAGGAGGTGACAGTGTAACCAGTAGGAAGATTAGTTACTATCAGTGAGATACAAGGCAAGTCCATTCACTGCTTTCTTTCTCCCTACATTAGGAGGTGACAGTGTAACCAGTAGGTAGATAAGTTACTATCAGTGAGGGGCAAGGCAGGTCCATTCACTGCTTTCCTTCTCCCTACATTAGGAGGTGACAGTGTAATCAGTTGGAAGATTAGTTACTATCAGTGAGGTGCAAGGCAGGTCCATTCACTGCTTTCCTTCTCCCTACATTAGGAGGTGACAGTGTAATCAGTTGGAAGATAAGTTACTATCAGTGAGGTGCAAGGCAGGTCCATTCACTGCTTTCCTTCTCCCTACATTAGGAGGTGACAGTGTAACCAGTAGGAAGATTAGTTACTATCAGTGAGATACAAGGCAGGTCCATTCACTGCTTTCCTTCTCCCTACATCAGGAGGTGACAGTGTAACCAGTTGGAAGATTAGTTACTATCAGTGAGGTGCAAGGCAGGCCCATTCACTGCTTTCTTTCTCCCTACATTAGGAGGTGACAGTGTAACCATTTGGAAGATTAGTTACTATCAGTGAGATACAAGGCAGGTCCATTCACTGCTTTCTTTCTCTCTACATTAGGAGGTGACAGTGTAACTGTCATATGAAATTTAATTTATTACATAATATTAATTCATCTACATAATCAATGCCATTCATAATGTATAATCATATATATATATATATATATATATATATATATATATATATATATATATACATATATAAATATATCATGCTGCTCACCTTTATTCTAAATTGATTGGTGCAAATGGGGCTAGGCTTTATAAACACAATATAAGAATCCCCAGCACTAAAAAGCATATAAATATAGGAATTAAACATATACAAGTTACAAAAAAGTCACATTCAGATTAAAAATGGATACCTTTGGTTACATTGTTTGTACAAACATGCTTAAAGCCGACACGCCACTTCACGGCAGTATCCTAGCGTCGGTCCTAACCTAATACAAAAAGGTGCTCTCCCTGGGGAGCGACAGACCATACCTGCTTATCTCTTTATTTAGTATGGTCTCTTCCATATATATATAGTTTGACTGTGATATACAATGTATAAGATTTATATTCCACTGCTCTACCATCCTGAGGAACTTGGTACATTACTGAATGAGTAGGACTGAAGGTTAAACATTGGGACTGTCCTGCAGATTTTGGGACTATTGGCAAGTGTGCTATTATCTAGCGAGCAGCCTGTTCTGTTTATACGCAGTGGGGAGGGCGGTAGCGCGTCAGCGTCATGACCTAACCATTGATATTGGCAATATTCAGTAACATCCAGACGGGATTCAGTGGGCACCTTTACACATGTACAGGCCTTTAGTAACTTCTCCTGGAAAATCCACATTTGAATATAAAGTCCTTGTTCCAGTCACTATTAGGGTTAAAGGATTTTTTTCCCCAGGGACCATTATGCAGAAAACTAATTAAACGTAGATGTTCTTTACGAGAAATTCCTCCTTGATGGAAATGAAAGTCTCGACAAACACGGGTTTAATGGAATGTGTGCCAGATATTTCCCATTCTAATGTTGTAATCAAGTTAACGGGAGAATTATGGCCGGGATGTACTTGGTGAAATGTGGAGATTGTGCAACATTTTGTGCATCTTGGCTTGATCAGCTACGGCTTCTGTAAAAAACACAAAATAACTTCACTGTGTTGGAGTGTAGATCAGATTTGCATTTTATTGTTTATTTTTTATCGTTATTAAAGTGTTTACTGTTCAAGCAGAACTCATAATGATGTCATCTGTTGACAGAAGCCTTGCTTTTCTTAATTGTATGTTCTACTAATGGGGAAAAGACAGGTCACTAATTACCACTGGGGAATTCCAGTAATAAACAACGTTCATTGTGACATCATAAACTCTAGTAAACATCCAGTAAAAAAAAAAAGATCCCACGAGGTAATGGATAATTCAATTTTGTTATTTGTGTTAAAACATTTCTCTTTTCTGTGATATTTTCCTTTCCTTGGCTGAGTCTCTCTTTATAATTATTGGAATTTAAGTCATGCTTTGGGTCGGGTACCCGCGGGTTACCCGATTTGCGGGTCGGGTTCGTGTAAAGAGAATTGCAGGTTGGGTTGGGTCGGGTCGCAGGTAGAAGAATTTCAGTCTATTAAAAAAACTTTTTTTTCCTGTCTATGAAGAGAGATCTGTCTGTAATAACTGAAACTGACAAGACAAGTGCAGTGCGCATTGCACCTTAAACTATGGCAGATAAAGGGCAAATAAGTCTAGATGCAAAAGCAACAACTCTAATGTCCTTAGAATGACAGGTCCTGACCGATTCCTCGTTCTAATTAACAGTAGTGTGCATGCACGATAATGAGCGCTATAGTTAAACAGAACCCGGAAGCGTTCGGGAATTTCAGTGCTGTTGCTACGGGAAAAATTTGTCCCTCATTTGACTTTCCAAAAGTTGGGAGGTAGGGCACATACAAATATTAGAAGCCTAGTGCACATCCAATTAATTTGCTTACATTTTACTTTACCATTCTAATGCAACTTAAAAAGCTTGCCCTTCTCTCTGGATAAATTAAAGCAATTAGTTCAATAACTTGGCCAAATTATTTTAAGCCCAGCAACCACTTCACGGTTTGCTTTATTCTGCTGGGTCCTAACTTTTAACCTTTTTTACCTTAGTAACTTTTTACCTTCTTAGGAGACGTAATTCTCAAACTTTATCTTGCTTTCTTGGGACTAACTCTCTAGCTTTCAGTACTTGATCACATGACCCATGAAGTTAAATTGATGGTGATTGATGAGTCCAATTGCTGATCCAAAACGAATCTTTGGAAGTTGGAATGTTCCTGGAGATTTAAAGTAGCATGGTCAACCTGACTATATATGTACAGCAGCTACAACAAATTATATATAAGAAATATATAACACACAGATATCTTCTGGCTCTTCTATTTGTAAAGGGTTAGGTTATTATACAGAATATCTATTGTAACTATATTTACTACCAATTTATTAGAGGAACCCTGCGATCATTAAGGTCGAAATCTACCTAACTATCTACCAACCAGGTTGGGTGAGCTTGGTGTGGTTACCTGTATTGGAGGTAATCATTTTCAGATACTTAATAATTGTATACTTAGGTTGATACTGGTAAAGAGGTAATATATGTATCTGTAAAACCTTACAAAGAGTTAATTAACTATCCATAGGGCATTACAGAGAGTTAATAACTGTATTTGATGGGGTATCTGTAGGTCATTATACAGAGTTATTAAATGTATGCATAGGGCCTTACAGATAGTATCCATAGGGGGTTACATAGAGCTAATAACTGTATCTGTAGGGCGTTACAGAGAGTTGATAACTGTATCTGTAGGGCGTTACATAGAGTTGACAACTGTATCTGTTGGCTGTTACAGAGAGTTGATAACTGTATCAATAGGCAGTGAGGTACAAGGCAGGTCCATTCACTGCTTTCCTCTCCTACATTAGGGACGGGAACAGTGTAACCAGTAGGTTGATTAGTTAATATCATAGATACAAGGCAGGTCCATTCACTGCTTTCCTTCTCCCTACATTAGGTAACAGTGAAACCAGTTGGAAGGTTAGTTACTATCAGTGAGATACAACGCAGGTCCATTCACGGCTTTCCTTCTCTACATTAGGAGGTGACAGTGTAACCAGTTGCTAGATTAGCTACTATCAATGAGATACAGGCAGGTCCATTCACTGCTTTCCTTTTCTCTACATTAGGAGGTGACAGCGTAACCAGTTGGTAGATTAGTTACTATCAATGAGATACAAGGCAGGTCCATTCACTGCTTTCCTCTCCCTACATTTGGTAACAGTGAAACCAGTTGGAAGATTTGTTACTATCAGTGAGATACAAGGCAGGTTCATTCACTGCTTTCCTTCTCCCTAAATTAGGAGGTGACAATGTAACCAGTGGTAGATTAGTTACTATCAGTGAGATACAAGGCAGATCCATTCACTGCTTTCTTTCTCCCTACATTAGGAGGTGACAGTGTACTAGTTGGTAGATTAGTTACTAAATGAGATACAAGGTGGGTCCATTCACTGTTTCTTTCTCCCTACATTAGGAGGTGACAGTGTAACCAGTTGGAAGATTAGTTACTATCAATGAGATACGACAGGTCCTTCACTGCTTTCCTTCTCCCTACATTAGGATGTGACAGTGTAACCAGTTGGAAGATTAGTTACTATCAGTTGATACGAGGCAGGTCCATTCACTGCTTTCCTTCCCCTACATTAGGAGGTGACAGGTAACCAGTAGGAAGATTAGTACTATCAGTTAGATACAAGGCAAGTCCATTCACTGCTTTCTTTCTCCCTACATTAGGAGGTGACAGTGTAACCAGTAGGTAGATAAGTTACTATCAGTGAGGGGCAAGGCAGGTCCATTCACTGCTTTCCTTCTCCCTACTTAGGAGGTGACAGTGTAATCAGTTGGAAGATTAGTTACTAAGTGAGGTGCAGGCAGGTCCATTCACTGCTTTCCTTCTCCCTACATTAGGAGGTGACAGTGTGTAATAGTTGGAAGATAAGTTACTATCAGTGAGGTGCAAGGCAGGTCCATTCACTGCTTTCCTTCTCCCTACATTAGGAGGTGACAGTGTAACCAGTAGGAAGATTAGTTACTATCAGTGAGATACAAGGCAGGTCCATTCACTGCTTTCCTCTCCCTACATCAGGAGGTGACAGTGTAACCAGTTGGAAGATTAGTTACTATCAGTGAGGTGCAAGGCAGGCCCATTCACTGCTTTCTTTCTCCCTACATTAGGAGGTGACAGTGAACCATTTGGAAGATTAGTTACTATCAGTGAGATACAAGGCAGGTCCATTCACTGTTTCTTTCTCTCTACATTAGGAGGAGGTGACAGTGTAACTGTCATATGAAATTTAATTTATTACATAATATTAATTCATCTACATAATCAATGCCATTCATAATGTATTATATATATATATATTTATATATATATATATATATATATATATATATACATATATAAATATATCATGCGCTCACTTATTCTAAATTGATTGGTGCAAATGGGGCTGGCTTTATAAACACAATATAAGAATCCCCAGCACTAAAAAGCAATAAATATAGGAATTAAACATATACAAGTTACAAAAAAGTCACATTCAGATTAAAAATGGATACCTTTGGTTACATTGTTTGTACAAACATGCTTAAAGCCGACACGCCACTCACGGCAGTTCCTGCAGGTCCATTCACTGCTTTCCTTCTCCCCACATTAGGAGGTGACAGTGTAATCAGTAGGTAGATTAGTTACTATCAGTGAGATACAAGGCCGGTCCATTCACTGCTTTCCTTCTCCCTACATTAGGAGGTGACAGTGCAACCAGTAGGTAGATAAGTTACTATCAGGAAGATACAAGGCAGGTCCATTCACTGCTTTCCTTCTCCCTACATTAGGAGGTGACAGTGTACCCAGTTGGTGGATTAGTTACTATCAGTGAGATACAAGGCATGTCTAATCACTGCTTTCCTTCTCCCTACATTAGGAGGTGACAGTGTAACTAGTTGGTAGATTAGTTGCTATCAGTGAGATACAAGGCAGGTCCATTCACTGCTTTCCTTCTCTATACATTAGGAGGTGACAGTGTAACCAGTTGGTAGATTAGTTACTATCACCAGGTCACGGTATATCTGTAATATTCATCCATCCAGGTCATGGTATAGGTAATATCATAGGGCCCTTGATTTTAAACATCACATTCTGAACTCTGAACCAGGATTTCAGTAGCAAGTTTCAAGATGTAGTAGTTGAAGCACAAGAAACTATAGCATCTTATGGTGTGGCATCCTTCATCACCTGTATATCCACTAAAGAGGCTGTTAAAACAGCTGTTCCAAGAACACATCTTTGCCAGCAGAACAGAACTTAAACCAGAACAGGTGTGTTCCCTACTGCACTTATCCTTGGATTTGATATAGGTGGTATTCAGACAAGTTTAACAAGCAAAAACATGGATGTGCTATGGGATCTCCAAGCGGAAACAAAGGCTCATAATACCTTCAAGGGCATTCCACTGGAATTCACCCAGCCACTGGTTCAGATATGTGGTTGAAACCTGGGTTAAAATCCACCAGAAGGAAGTACAAGCCTTCACTTCAATGCTGTAGACCAGAACAAATTTACAAGGAAAGAAGTACAACACAACACACTGGCTTTCTTGGACTGTTTGGTAGAAGTCATGGGGAATGGTAAACTGGAAGTAGAGGTTTACAGAAAATCAACCCACACAGACCAGTATTTGATGTTTGACTCCCACCACCCTTTAGATCACAAGTTGGGTGTCATCAGAACCCTACTGCACCAAGCAGAAAACATTCCTTATCATCAAAGAGGCTAAGGGAATTAAACATTTTAGAGGAGCCCTTAAAACTTGTGGATATCCAGACGGGGTCTTTGTCAACACTGAAAGAAGGAAAGAAAAGAACACGAATACCACCAGTGAAGGAAGGAAGCAAGACAGGAGAAAGAACATGGACATCCCATATGTAGCGGGGATTCCAGAGAAATTAAAGAATTTTCAAGAGACACTCAGGGTTATTCAATAAAAGTTCTTATCGTTAAAAATGGTGCTAATTTTTCCCCATCCAATCAAATCTTATTTAACATTTGAAAGGTAACATCTGATTGGTTGGGACAAAATTAGCACCAATTTTAACGATAAGAACTTTTATTGAATAACCCCGTGTGTCTCCCTGTCTGCTTTAAACTCAGTAACAACACTGAGGCAGTGACTGGGGAATCCAAAAGCCCTAATTTTCTGAAATCTGATTGGTTAATGTAAATCATGTAAACCAAGCATTGAAAAATTGACCAATCAGAAACGGAAACCTATATAAAGAGGTGCAATCCTCCGCGGAGCTCAGATGCCATCGCAGTAGATGGATGAAGAAAGAAATGGCTAGCAACATCGGCTCCGCTGAGGCCTGCGGTGCCAGTGGGCTCACTGTTGGCCGCAGTGAACCTGCCTGGCATCGGCGACCTCAGTGGTGTTGGTGTCGCTAGCCTGAAGATGCAGCGTCGGATCAAGATGCCAGTAACATCAGCCTCGTTGAGGCCACCGGCGCCGGAGGTACTCCTGGTGGCTGCAGGGGTACTTCTCGGGTCGGTGGCCTCAGCGGAGCTGGTGTCACTGGATGGAAAAAAGAAGACGTCACCCAAGGGCTCTTTTAAGAGCCGCTCATTGGGGGTCCCGGTTTGAGCTGCTGGACCCCCAGCACGGGCCCTTACAAGGGCTGGGGAGGGGGGTCTCGATTTCAAGCTGTGGGACCGATGAACGTCCAGCCGGGTTGTCGGCCGTTCAGCAATCCATGAACGGCCGATTTATTTCGCGATTCTCCAGCTATCCGAGGATTTTCGGAAGGGGCCGTACGAGTTTTGCCGAACGTTCGAAAATCCTCGAACGTTGGAGGATTATTAAAAGCGGCACGCGGAAACCAGAAGTAGCGTGCGTGCACTACATCTGGTTTTTATACTGTTCCCCGAGCACGGACGTGTTCCCCAGACCATCTCCGAGGTCCCAGTGGCCTGTAAGGTAAGTTTACCCGGCAATATTTCGGAAAGTTCATTCGAAATTTCCGAACTTTTTACCCCCCATTGACTTTAATGGGTCTGTTTTCGGACTTTCGAACTTTCAAACTTTTTTAGAAGTTCGAAAGTTCGAAAACGGAACAAACTTTTAAAAGTTCGGCCTTCTCTACAGAAGAACCAATTCCTCAGGTCAGAACTCAGCCCTGTGTCTGCATCTTAATGAAAAAGGACATGTTTGAAGTTTGTAACGTCAATATTGTGGCCAAAGAACAGTATTGGTTCAAAAGAGTTGTCAAGGAGGCCACTTATGTCAAAATAAAGAAACCAAGCTTAAAAAGAGGTAATGAGGGTTAACACCTATTAGCCACAATGCAACTAACACCTTGCATTCATCAGGTCCTTAACACCTTGCTGTTATATGGTGACTGGGTATATATTGCCAACAGATTCTTGCCATTCTAAATTGAGAAAGCCATTAGGATGACTAGTGAAATGTCTAAACTTCAAGTCCATTTGATCTAAATGAATAATAGGGATGTCCCCTGTTATAAGCAAGCAATATGGTAGCTTCCATTTCTGTACCTGCGTGAATAGGCAGAATAATCTGGCCACATAATAAATTCTCTCATTTCAGACTTCCTACGTATAAAACAGATGATTAATTTACCTTATAAATACTTCATATTTTCCATTAAACATAAAATGTCTTTAATATGCATGAAAATATTTTTTTATTGAATTCTTCATTACTTTTCCCCGAGCACCGTTGTTTTGGGTGGAATTAGAATTAATTATTTGGTTTGAAAACTAGATGCATCTGTCTTGTATGGATGAAGATCTATTTCAATATATTTTAATAGCATTAAAATGCACAAGCTCTGTTATTTATAAGCTCTGGGTACTTGCGTTATTTTTTTTTTAAAAAAATATTTAGATTTTATTTCATATTCTGTAATCACTATTTATTAACATCACTATCTTCGTGGTTATCAGGTTCCTGAATGCATTACACTGCGTTCAATTCTAGATCCTAGAAACCATGTACTCCCCCTGCTGGTATTAACAATAACTACTAGTTACATTATTTTACCTCTTGAACCATTAAAGGACAACTATACAGTAAAAATGTACTTTTTAGAAATAAAAAGTACTTGGTACATGGAGGTAGGAATGAATATTCATTCATACCTGCTAATATTGTTTTGTTGAGGAGCTATAGCAAATACAATGTTCATCTGCCAGGTTATGGCCCTGCGCCTTCCTGTATTAAAGATAGTATTGAAGCACCCAGGAAGCCTGGCAGAAGCAGTTTTCTTTATGCTGCCGCTCCTTATAGAAATGATATTTGGAAGTAGAAAATACTAATCTCTCCTCTCTGCCACGGGTACTTTTCATTTTAATGGATTATGGGAAAAGTTTATACACACTATAGTTCTCCTTTTAATTTAAAGTCCACTCCTCAAATGTAAAATAGTATATTGGTTACCGTAATCACTCCCCCAAACTGCAATAGTTCAAACATCAGTCCGCATTTCAGGTTAGGCTTTTTATTACCTCTTTCTGCTTCCTGGTTCTACTGGTTAGCAAGTTTCAGTCATGGATGTAACAGACGATATCTCAGCCAATGACAATGCTAATCCCTTTGCTACCTCTGAGCATGTGCAGGCTTGTAAAACTGCTTGGAACAGAATTTTTTGCTATATAACAGGCTCGTCCTACATCTGTCAGCTTTCTAACTATTGTTATTGAGGTGATTAAGGGCTAGGCCACACTAGCGCGTTTTTCGCTGAAATGGAATTTGTGGGAACGCAAAAATTCCTGCAATTTCCGATGCCCATGCAATTGCGCATATGTTTCCGTTTTGGTAGCGCATGCGTTCACCATTTTTGATGCGTTAACGTATATGCGTTTCCATAACGGTAAATGGCAAAATCGCATGCGCAAAACGCACAAGCAAACCACACAAGAATACATTGCAGTGTAACCTCAGCCTAACTCCCATATTTAGCCTCTCACCATATAAACCTAAAGTCCCAGGGTCAGATTGACATCTCATGAACCTATAGGCACAAAAATGCCATACACACCCCAAATCACTTATTACGTATGTGGAAAAGACTACAAATAACATATTAACAATAAGTTTGGGAAAGTTGATTCTCTCGTATCTTCTCTCCAGTCCAAGCAATGTTTTGTAAGTCTGTCCCATCACTCGTCCATCTATTGGCTAATTTACATCTTGAAAAAAAATCTATGAACTTCTTTAGCACAAATATCTAAAACTTCGTAAAAGACATAGGAAGCAGCTAATAAACGTTAAAAGTACGGCCTGTCCATCAGATCGTGATCTGTACGGGTCTTAAAAGAGTCACTAAGATGAATATTCCCCGAGATATAAGCATATTAAATAGGGTTAAATAGGGTTAAGATAATGAGAAATGTATATTCCAAATCATGTAAAACAAATTGCCAAGAGCAGCTCCTTTCACCCAGGGTGAGATGGTTGTTTGGATGAAAAGATTAAAGGTACCACGGAATAGAGAAAATGAAATCATACTCATCATCTTTTACATCCCATGAGATTCCCAGATTACCGGATGGGGGCTCATTAGCAAGGAACTAATTGGATATCTGGACCTACCAATGAAGCAGACTAAATCCCTGTTTATTTAAATACAACGTTCTTATTGTTTATACAAAGTGTGGTACAGAAAAGTATCCTTAAAAGAAGTCTTGGGGCCGAATAATATCATTCTAAGTAATGTGAACTCTTATTCTCAGTAGGTAAGGAATTAATCCATACAGTTAATTTCCCATTAAAACATAATGTGGGTCCTTGTCAAGCTCATGATGGCAGTACGTTCAGTTGGGTAAGAAATTCATTATCATACCTGCTTATATGTTTTAATTCTGCAAAACTCTTTGCATGTATCATTATGTCCTTATCACTGTAACTTCTCCCACTTCAAATATAGGCCAAGTACCCCAAACACTTTTCCCCAATACTTACCTTTCTCCCTGGCACTAAAGATATCTTACCGTGAGGTCATTTGGATACTCACTGCTCTATGTGAGCTTGCAGAGCCATAAAGCAGCTGGCTTGGCCAGACTGTGTTTGCCAATGGCCTTGACATCACCATAGGACTTCAAGGGAAGATATTGACTTGGGACCAGGGAGAAAGGAAAGTATATCTGTACTATTATTAATAAGAATGTAAAGGCTTGTTAAGGTGGAGGGAAAGTAGAAGAAGTTTTCACAAACTTCCTCACCAATGATATTACATGAAGATTGGAGGTCAACGTCCTTATGTTCTTCTAAGGTAAAGTTAAGATTCTACAGCAGGATACGAGCAGTCACAAGATCAGCTATTGGCCATTTTAAGACACAGACTTCACTGGTCTTCATTACCTTTACAGGGCGATGCACCGAGAGCCTCTATCAGCAACCCAGTGCAAACAGTCTGGTGATGTTATATGCCGATAGTGGCTCTCAGAGCATAGCTAACTGGCGTTTTTCTATTTCGGCACTTTTTTGGGGGGGGGGGCGTCTAAAACTTTGGAGGTTGCAACTAAGAGAAAATTCTCCTTATTTTAACTTTTAGGAGCAGAAAACTCCTTCCTAAGGGAATAAATAAAGTTGTCACCAGACGAATTCCCCCATACAGAGCCGAGAATAAATTACACTTTGATGAATTAGCTGCTGCCTAGGCCTCAACAGGGAAGTTTTCCCGCCAGACAAAAAAAAAGGGGGGGGCAGCTGGGTTTAGCTGTGCATCGACAATTGGGACTGGAATCTGCTCGATTACTATTTCAAAATGTTAATGCATTAACAAGCTTTCCTTTTAAAGGGTAACTCTACCCCTAAAAATAGATCTACGACATAAAATGTAGGGTAACTCCCACACGAAACGCTAGGTTGAAATCTTCTAAAACAGACCCAAAGTTACTATGTAACTGTAGACAGACATTATGAGTAGGGTATAAAGGTTGGACTAGATGGACGTATGTCTTTATACAACCTCCAATACTATGTTACTATGTAACTGTTATACAGACATTTGGTAACAGTGAAAACAGTTGGAAGATTTGTTACTATCAGTGAGATACAAGGCAGGTTCATTCACTGCTTTCCTTCTCCCTAAATTAGGAGGTGACAATGTAACCAGGTTGGTAGATTAGTTACTATCAGTGAGATACAAGGCAGATCCATTCACTGCTTTCTTTCTCCCTACATTAGGAGGTGACAGTGTAACTAGTTGGTAGATAGTTACTATCAATGAGATACAAGGTGGGCCATTCACTGCTTCTTTCTCCCTACATTAGGAGGTGACAGTGTAACCAGTTGGAAGATTAGTTACTATCAAGAGATACGAGGCAGGTCCATTCACGCTTTCCTTCTCCCTACATTAGGATGTGACAGTGTAACCAGTTGGAAGATTAGTTACTATCAGTGAGATACGAGGCAGGTCCATTCACTGCTTTCCTTCTCCCTACATTAGGAGGTGACAGTGTAACCAGTAGGAAGATTAGTTACTATCAGTGAGATACAAGGCAAGTCATTCACTGCTTTCTTTCTCCCTACATTAGGAGGTGACAGTGTAACCAGTAGGTAGATAAGTACTATCAGTGAGGGGCAAGGCAGGTCCATTCACTGCTTTCCTTCTCCTATTAGGAGGTGACAGTGTAATCAGTTGGAAGATTAGTTACTATCAGTGAGGTGCAAGGCAGGTCCATTCACTGCTTTCCTTCTCCCTACATTAGGAGGTGACAGTGTAATCAGTTGGAAGATAAGTTACTATCAGTGAGGTGCAAGGCAGGTCCATTCACTGCTTCTTCTCCCTACATTAGGAGGTGACAGTGTAACCAGTAGGAAGATTAGTTACTATCAGTGAGATACAAGGCAGGTCCATTCACTGCTCCTTCTCCCACATCAGGAGGTGACAGTGTAACCAGTTGGAAGATTAGTTACTATCAGTGAGGTGCAAGGCAGGCCCATTCACTGCTTTCTTTCTCCCTACATTAGGAGGTGACAGTGTAACCTTTGGAAGATTAGTTACTATCAGTGAGATACAAGGCAGGTCCATTCACTGCTTTCTTTCTCTCTACATTAGGAGGTGACAGTGTAACTGTCATATGAAATTTAATTTATTCATAATATTAATTCATCTACATAATCAATGCCATTCATATGTTAATCAATATATATATATATATATATATATATATATATATTATATATATATATAATATATAAATATATCATGCTGCTCACCTTTATTCTAAATTGATTGGTGCAAATGGGGCTAGGCTTTATAAACACATATAAGAATCCCCAGCACTAAAAAGCATATAATATAGGAATTAAACATATACAAGTTACAAAAAAGTCACATTCAGATTAAAAATGGATACCTTTGGTTACATTGTTTGTACAAACATGCTTAAAGCCGACAAGCCACTTCACGGCAGTATCCTAGCGTCGGTCCTAACCTAATACAAAAAGGTGCTCTCCCTGGGGAGCGACAGACCATACCTGCTTATCTCTTTATTTAGGATGGTCTCTTCCATATATATATAGTTTGACTGTGATATACAATGTATAAGATTTTATTCCACTGCTCTACCATCTGAGGAACTTGGTCATTACTGAATGAGTAGGACTGAAGGTTAAACATTGGGACTGTCCTGCAGATTTTGGGACTATTGGCAAGTGTGCTATTATCTAGGAGCAGCTGTTCTGTTTATACGCAGTGGGGAGGCGGTTACGCGTCAGCGTCATGACCTAACCATTGATATTGGCAATATTCAGTAACATCCAGACGGGATTCAGTGGGCACCTTTACACATGTAAGGCCTTAGTAACTTCTCCTGGAAATCCACATTTGATATAAAGTCCTTGTTCCAGTCACTATTAGGGTTAAAGGATTTTTTTCCCCAGGGACCATTATGCAGAAAACTAATTAAACGTAGATGTTCTTTACGAGAAATTCCTCCTTGATGGAAATGAAAGTCTCGACAAACACGGGTTTAATGGAATGTGTGCCAGATATTTCCCATTCTAATGTTGTAATCAAGTTAACGGGAGAATTATGGCCGGGATGTACTTGGTGAAATGTGGAGATTGTGCAACATTTTGTGCATCTTGGCTTGATCAGCACGGCTTCTGTAAAAACACAAAAAACTTCAATGTGTTGGAGTGTAGATCAGATTTGCATTTTATTGTTTATTTTTTATCGTTATTAAAGTGTTTACTGTTCAAGCAGAACTCATAATGATGTCATCTGTTGACAGAAGCCTTGCTTTTCTTAATTGTATGTTCTACTAATGGGGAAAAGTGACAGGTCACTAATTACCACTGGGGAATTCCAGTAATAAACAACGTTCATTGTGACATCAAAACTCTAGTAAACATCCAGTAAAAAAAAAAAGATCCCACGAGGTAAGGATAATTCAATTTTGTTATTTGTGTTAAAACATTTCTCTTTTCTGTGATATTTTCCTTTCCTTGGCTGAGTCCTCTTTATAATAATTGGAATTTAAGTCATGTTTGGGTCGGGTACCCGCGGGTTACCGATTTGCGGGTCGGGTTCGTGTAAAGAGAATGCAGGTTGGGTTGGGGTCGGGTCCAGGTAGAAGAATTTCAGTCTATTAAAAAACTTTTTTTTCCTGTCTATGAAGAGAGATCTGTCTGTAATAACTGAAACTGACAAGAAAAGTGCAGTGCGATTGCACCTTAAACTATGGCAGATAAGGGCAAATAAGTCTAGAGCAAAAGCAAAACTCTAATGTCCTTAGAATGACAGGTCCTGACCGATTCCTCGTTCTAATTAACAGTAGTGTGCATGCACGATAATGAGCGCTATAGTTAAACAGAACCCGGAAGCGTTCGGGAATTTCAGTGCTGTTGCTACGGGAAAAATTGCCTCATTTGACTTTCCAAAAGTTGGGAGGTAGGGCACAATACAAATATTGAAAGCCTAGTGCACATCCAATTAATTTGCTTACATTTTACTTTACCATTCTAATGCAACTTAAAAAGCTTGCCCTTCTCTCTGGATAAATTAAAGCAATTAGTTCATAACTTGGCCAAATATTTAAGCCAGCAACCACTTCACGGTTTGCTTTATTCTGCTGGGTCCTACTTTTAACCTTTTTTACTTAGTAACTTTTTACCTTCTTAGGGACGTAATTCTCAAACTTTATCTTGCTTTCTTGGGACTAACTCTCTAGCTTTCAGTACTTGATCACATGACCCATGAAGTTAAATTGATGGTGATTGATGAGTCCAATTGCTGATCCAAAACGAATCTTTGGAAGTTGGATGTTCCTGGAGATTTAAAGTAGCATGGTCAACCTGACTATATATGTAAAGCAGCTACAACAATTATATATAAGAAATATATAAACACACAGATATCTTCTGGCTCTTCTATTTGTAAGGGTTAGGTTATTATACAGAATATCTATTGTAACTATATTTACTACAATTATTAGAGGAACCTGCGATCATTAAGTCGAAATCTACCTAACTATCTACCAACCAGGTTGGGTGAGCTTGGTGTGGTTACCTGTATTGGAGGTAATCATTTTCCGATACTAATAATTGTATACTTAGGTTGATATGGTAAAGAGGTAATATATGTATCTGTAAAACCTTACAAAGAGTTAATTAACTATCCATAGGGCATTACAGAGAGTTAATAACTGTATTTGATGGGGTATCTGTAGGTCATTATACAGAGTTATTAAATGTATGCATAGGGCCTTACAGATAGTATCCATAGGGGGTTACATAGAGCTAATAACTGTATCTGTAGGGCGTTACAGAGAGTTGATAACTGTATCTGTAGGGCGTTACATAGAGTTGACAACTGTATCTGTTGGCTGTTACAGAGAGTTGATAACTGTATCAATAGGGCATTACAGAGAGTTGATAACTGTATCAGTAGGGCATTACAGAGAGTTGATAACTGTATCCGTAGGGCATTACAGAGAGTTAATAACTGTTTCAATTGGGGTGTTACAGATAGTTGGTAACTGTATCAATAGGGCATTACAGAGAGTTGAAACTGTATCAATAGGGCATTAGAGAGAGTTGGTAACAGTATCAATAGGGCATTAGAGAGAGTTGGTAACAGTATCAATAGGGCATTACAGAGAGTTGGTAACAGTATCAATAGGGCATTAGAGAGAGTTGGTAACAGTATTAATAGGGCATTAGAGACAGTTGGTAACTGTATCAATAGGGCATTAGAGACAGTTGATAACTGTATCCGTAGGGAATTACAGAGAGTTGACAACTGTATCAGTAGGGCATTACAGAGAGTTGATAACTGTATCAGTAGGGAATTACAGAGAGTTGATAACTGTATCTGTTGGGTGTTACAGAGAGTTAATAACTGTATCAATAGGGTGTTACAGAGAGTTGATAACTGTATCAATAGGGCATTACAGAGAGTTGATAACTGTATCAGTAGGGCATTACAGAGAGTTGATAACTGTATCTGTGGGTGTTACAGAGAGTTATAAACTGTATCAATAGGGTGTTACAGAGAGTTGATAACTGTATCTGTTGGGTGTTACATAGAGCTAATAACTGTATCGTAGGGCGTTACAGAGAGTTGATAACTGTATCTGTTGAGTGTTACAGAGAGTTGATACTCTATGTGTTGGGCATTACAGAGAGTTAATAACTGTATCTGTAGGGCATTACAGAGAGTTAATAACTGTATCAATAGGGCATTACAGAGAGTTAATAACTGTATCAATAGGGTGTTACAGAGAGTTGATAACTGTATCTGTTGGGCGTTACGGAGAGTTGATAAATGTATCCATAGGGCGTTACAGAGAGTTGATAACTGTATGTAGGGCGTTACAGAGAGTTTGTAAGGTATCCGTAGGGCATACAGAAAGTTAATACTGTATCAATAAGGCATTACGAGGGTTGGTAACTGTATCAGTAGGGCTTTACAGAGAGTTAATAACTGTATTAATAGGGCATTACAGAGGGTTGGTAACTGTATCTGTAGGGTGTTACAGAGAGTTGATAACTGTATCTGTTGGGCGTTACGGAGAGTTGGTAACTGTATCTGTTGCGCGTTACGGAGAGTTGGTAGCTGTATCTGTTGGGCGTTACGGAGAGTTGGTAACTGTATCTGTTGGGCGTTACAGAGAATTGGTAACTGTATTTGTAGGGTGTTGCAGAGAGTTGATAACTGTATCTGTTGGGCGTTATGGAGAGTTGGTAACTGTATCTGTTGGGCGTTACGGAGAGTTGGTAGCTGTATCTGTTGGGCGTTACGGAGAGTTGGTAACTGTATCTGTGGGATTTACGGAGAGTGGTAGCTGTTCTGTTGGGCGTTACGGAGAGTTGGTAATGTATCTGTTGGGCATTACGGAGAGTTGATAACTGTATCTGTTGGGCGTTATGGAGAGTTGGTAACTGTATCTGTTGGGCGTTACAGAGAGTTGGTAGCTGTATCTGTTGGGCGTTACAGAGAATTGGTAACTGTATCTGTTGGGCATTACAGAGAATTGGTAACTGTATTTGAAGGGTGTTGCAAAGTGTTGATAACTGTATCTGTTGGGCGTTACAGAGAGTTGGTAACTGTATCTGTTGGGCGTTACAGAGTGTTGGTAACTGTATTTGTAGGGTGTTGCAAAGTGTTGATAACTGTATCTGTTGGGCGTTACAGAGAATTGGTAACTGTATTTGTAGGGTGTTGCAAAGTGTTGATACTGTATCTGTTGGGCGTTACAGAGAGTTGGTAACTGTATCTGTTGGGCTTACAGAGTGTTGGTAACTGTATCTGTTGGGCCTTACAGAGAGTTGATAACTGTATCTGTTGGGCCTTACAGAGAGGTTGATAAACTGTATCTGTTGGGCCTTACAGAGAGTTAATAACTGTATCTGTTGGGTTTACAGAGAGTTGGTAACTGTATCTGTAAGGGTTACAGAGAGTTGATAACTGTATCTGTTGGGCCTTACAGAGAGTTAATAACTGATATGTTGGGCGTTACGGAGAGTTGGTAACTGTATCTGTAGGGCCTTACAGAGAGTTAATAACTGTATCTGTGGCGTTATGGAGAGTTTGGTAACTGTATCTGTAGGGCCTTACAGAGAGTTAATAACTGTATCTGTTGGGCGTTATGGAGAGTTGGTAACTGTATCTGTAGGACCTTACAGAGAGTTAATAACTGTATCTGTTGGGCGTTATGGAGAGATGGTAGCTGTATCTGTAGGGCGTTACAGAGGGTTAATAACGTTATCAATTGGTCGGTATATGTGATTGGTTATTTTGTTTTATTTGCAATAAACGTGAAAACATGATGGACCAATGTCCACCCAAAGTAACGACGTAGCTATTATTTCATATAACACACATTCTGAGAGTCATGTGACGATGATGATGTACAGTAGTTAAGCACAGTTTATAATTGTATTTATAATATTTATCATCCTTGTATTTTATATTCATATGCCAGGAAAACCTTATACCCTTTGTGATTCTGGAAATATTAAAGAAAAAATACCATCTTGGATCATGCCTCATTTTAACCTCACACAATGAAAAATAATAAACTGTACATTAATGCACCTGAGCAGCCTGAATTAAACTGCTACTTCCCCTTTAAATAAAGGGAAAGTGGAGTGCTATAAGGCGATTATTGAAATCTCATCAAATCTGCACTAACATGGGACCAGGTCCTTTTATTTCAGATGTAATTATTGACAGAAGATCAGCGTGTAATCTAATCTCCCTTCCTGGGCTCTTAGCTCCAGCTATTACATTTCCATTCATCTCTTATCTTCAGCAAACAACTTCTCCTTTATTGTTGTTATTGCCATCACAGACAAATTGCTTTTCTATCCAGATCTAATGGGAACCGTATACTCTTTCACAAGTATATTAAAGGGGAAGTAAACCAGGCACGGTGCTAAAAAAACAAGCACTGTTCGATTAATTGTGCACACTTGGGGAGTCACTGTGGGAAGAGTCGTCAATTCTGCATATATTTACTGCGATAGGCTGAGTGCAGTTAAAGGGGAACTGTGGTCCCCATACAAGTGCATACTCCTACCTTTAAAAATGATCATGCTTCTAGCTGCAGTCTATTCAAAGTTACAGCAGTATAAAGGGTGTTTTTTTCTTGCTAGTGCTGTAAGCTGTGACATCACCACAATTTTGGGGTCTGCCTCCAAGTTTAAGGTTGGAGCATGCCCACTTCTGGGACAGAGCATCCTCAGCTGCATCATAAGCCCCACCCCCAAACTCTAAATCATTTTTAAAGCTAGCCACAAGCCTGAAAAGAAAACATTTTTTCCCCTTAGGTGACCATGGGTAGAGGAATAGACAGAGAAGGGTTGTAGGTCTGAAGAAATCGACTTTTGTGTACCCAGCTTAAATAGCTTCAGAAAAAATGATTTTTGGGGGATTTACACAGAACATCATG
Organism: Hymenochirus boettgeri; assembly: GCA_019447015.1. NCBI lineage: Eukaryota > Metazoa > Chordata > Amphibia > Anura > Pipidae > Hymenochirus > Hymenochirus boettgeri. The sequence goes on from CM033473.1 coordinate 295,295,370, forward strand.
GAACTGTAACTTACAAGTCTATAACTTAAGATCCAGCGAAACTAGAGAGATCATTCTAGGCTTGTTTAATAATATGAAATAACTCTTAACTGGAGAGCACTTGTATGGAGACCACAGTTCCCTTTAAGATGTTAACAGGCATCTCCCTCCCTCTCCCCCCAAATAAAATTTGCTACACTGTTGATCCCACTGTGTAGTGTTTAATCCTTTCTCTTGCGCTCCTTACTGTTCTCCTGTAGGACCTGATGAAAGTCCACAAAACTAATAAGTAGGACCCATCTGTGTGTATTCCGGTATCTGCCCCCTCCTGCTCCTCTTAGAGGACTCTGGAATGCGCAATGGCGCTCTCCCCCCTCCCTTCCTCCATCCGGTTCGCTGCATCGAATTTCTGAAGACCCCCCCAACCTAAACCCTAGGTTTACAACTTTAAAATCAGCCCTGAAATCTGCTTACCCACCTTCCTTCCCTCAGCTTCCTTCCCTGTGTTCCAAGAAGTAGTAGAAGAGGCAGAGGGAACGAAGGTGGGTAAGTACATTTCTAGGCTGATTTAAAGCTATAAACCTAGCGTTTGGGGTGGGAGCTGGGTTCCCCTACATTATATGGTCTTTGAGAATTGTGGGTGGAGATTTCCTTTAAATGTAGTGATAAGTCCAGGGTTCTAAACAAGTGAACCTGGTTTCAATGTGGAGATTCAACATCAAACACTATCACATTCGTTTTGTGTTTGAAGTGGATTTTCGGTACAGCTGGGGCTCTTACACCTTCCATGGAACCAATCACAGAATAAAACCAGACATGCACAATTCTGGTTGGTTATTTGGTGTGAGAAGTCAGTTACATTCAGAGCACTATCTGGGGCCCAATCAGTTGGATAAACATGTTGATCCTAACGGAACTGGCTTAATCCATGTGTTATTGTGATTATCAGGTCAAGTAATGATCCATCAGTACTTTGTGTCCAATCAGAATCCATTTGACTTCTATCAATGTCTAGTTAGAGATGGACAATAACATTAAGGGAATTGAGATGAATCTACAGGAAATAAAATTGTGACATTGTCTCCCTATAGAGGCAGGGTAGGAAATATTGGCCACTTGGGGCCTGTGTATACTTTCTACGGTTTACCCTATGATTTCAACACAACCCATGGACTGACTTGGTAAATTGATATTTTCAGCCATGTTGCCTTTGGTTTCTTTACTAACTACACAAACACTTGCACCCTTGTTGCTTCATCCCTATAAATTCTAAATAACCAATCAGTTCTTTTATCCAATACTCTATATAAGATTGTCGGTCAAATAACCAATCAGTACTTTTATCCGATACTTACAACGAGATTGTTGGACGATTAACCAATCAGGTCTATTGCCAGATATAAACCTACAGTTTGTATCAGGTGCAGTTCACCTCACCAGCTCATTACAAGGCTGAATTTCACTTTGTGATGAGAACAAGTTTATATTTGTGGATATGAAATGTTTACAATCTTTGCACTCATATGTAATCTGTATGTGTCTATTTACATTTATATGTATGGGGGATTCTCTCCACTTGTGCATTAAAAACTGTTATGTACATACTGTAACTATTTATGGTATCAGCTTAGGACCATTTCCATGCGGTAAATGTATTTACACAGAGACAGTTCCTGCTTTCCACTTCACTTCATAGTTTTCTTTAAAATAAGACAAAATATTGGATCCGCACCAGTGTTTACAAAGGAAGATAATGGCAACTTTGATGGACGTTCAGATTTCTTAGGATTGGTTAATTCTGGTTAATTTTTAAAAGGGCAAAGCTCCAATATTTCCACTACATTGACAGAAACCGTCCATGGACCTTCTACCAAAGGCCGAATGACGCATTTAGTTAATTCTGTAAAAAAGTACAAAACTATCTAATACGGAAAACAATTATCCACCATGACTTATTCTACCGTAGTCTTTAAAAAGATCACAAGGGAAAAATTTTAATTTCCTAGTTGTAAACTACACCTGGTCAGGACCAGAGATGGAATGGTGGTTTGAAAGGAGAGGTGTTGGGGTGGGAGAGTCTAGCTGAATATTCACTTCCTTAGCACGGGCAAGAGGGCAACAAGAGATCAGGCTTGCCAAACCTCAACTGAAGCCCTCACTGTTAGACTCGGGATTTGTCCTTTGCAGTTGGCTGAATGGTGGCCGAATGGTATAACTTGCTATGCATTGATCTATGCTAATCAGCCATGATGCATATTGGAATTAGGGATGTACTTTGGGTTCTAATAGAACACAGTTTCGAATCGAAATCCGGCATCGAAAGTTGATGATTATCCAAATCGAAAGTAGATGATTTCGGTAACCCTCGAATGTATGTGCCGATTTCGCCAACCCTCGAATGTACAAGCTGATTTCGGTAACCCTCGTATTTGTGATATCGGTAACCCTCGAAAGTAATGTTCGATTTCGTTAACCCTCGAAAATAGCCCGCGAAAGCTCGAAAACAGCCCGATTGTGAGGAAAGATAGATTTTAAATTTAACTGTAAATTCGAAAATTCGAAAACGGGACGAAACTCATCAGTTTCGAACATCTCTAATTGGAATATCAGGAAGATATGTCACCTTAAATTTGTAAACTTCCATTTTTCCCTTTAAGTTCTTCTTTGGAATGTAAACATTATTTATATACATAAAACATGGCAGCCATATTTCTAGGATACCCTGGAGTTTTCTGTTGATATATTGGGTGTTTACTATAGGTCAACAATATCTGTCCTAAACAAATAATGTTTCATGCGGTATCAGTTGTGTAATGCTGAAACCATCCACAATCTCACTAATTCTTACTTTTCATCCAATCCAGTCAAGTTTATCTTTGTTGAAACTATCCCTAGCCAGTTTTACCATAGAGACAAACAGGCCCCCAATTCCTTCAACCAAGGCATGCTGGGAGATGTACATTCTAAATATCTGGTGTGCCAAAGTTTGACATCACTGCCTCAGGGGGTCTCCAAACCAATAGCTTTGAATGGTCTTTATATAAAGTACCATGGGTGTTTTTGTTATTTCTGACTTAATTTCAATCAATATGAAATATAGAACATAAATAGAAAACTCAATATATTGACACAGAAGGATATTTCCCAAAATGAAACCATTGATGTCTAACAATTCCAATTGATTTGGTTTTGTAACTTACACTTTTTTGGAGACATTGTACCTGACACCTGCTTCTTACTTCTCCTAATCCACCTCAGATTGGGTCTTTCAAGGAATATCAGGGGTTAGTCACATTTCAGCTGTTTGTCAGCTACAAATACCGTGGTCCAAGCAAGTCAGTGTCCTGAAACTGTATTTTGTATTTACAGTTTATTCCACCCTAGATCAATGCTGAAGGATAAACTCTTACCATATGGGAGAGAGGCCATCTAGATCCCCCCACATAATGTCCTTCATTCTACCATCAGTCTAAATATTAAACATTACTAAACATTGCAACAACCAACATGTTTAATTTGGAGGGAAGTTAGTATGTTAAAGGTCTGCAGCCTCTCTCTAAAAAAGGCTTGAAAGTGAGAAAAGGTGGACCTCAGGAAGTCAGGAAAAGGAAACCTGCAGTATTGTAGATGGTTTTTCCACAATCCACATAGCTTCTCTCTAAACATGGCTGGCTAGATAAGGATTTCAGGGCAATTTAGGTACTTTTCATTTTAATAAAACAGCTAATTCAAATTTCAGTCTAAAGACTCATCCAATGACATTTCAATAAAAATGAGATTGTTATGGAGCCAAAATTCTGATTCACGGGTCTATTTCCTGTTTCCCATAAAATATATATATATATATATATATATCCCAAATCAGCGTGGACCTCTTCATTTATGAACCTTTACCCATCCACGTTTTATTAAGGTCTTTGTCCTCCCAACAGGCTCCAGCTAAATGATAGGGGTTCTTGACAGAAAGAAGTTGGTATAAGTAACAGTTGCAAATATTTTTATTACTTTCTTTAAATATTGTGGAGGAGAAGAGAAGTCCATGATTAGTAACATTGAGGCTTTCAGCATTAAATGACCACTGAGTGTTACCCAACGTGACATTACCCAATGTTCTCCATTCCTGCTCTGCTCACAAAATATTTACCTAGTTTTATTTGTCTTGGATGTTTAAAGTCAATTGAACTATTTTATCCAGTAATCTGGGGTTGCCATGATTGACAGCAAGATAGAAATCTGTATTTCTGGCTAGAAAGTATCAGTATTAAAGAACAATTCATTACACATATATATACTACTCTCATCTCTATAAACCCTATAAGCCCACATTCATTTAAAAATAGAGAACATCTAACCGCCCCCCCCTACATGTCCTTTAATTGCATTTTAATGAATTTGGCTCTGCTGATTGGATGTGATTGATTTCTTACTCAAGGTGGAGCTAATGAGTTCCCTGTATAGATTTAATTGGAGGTCAACGCCCTCCAATCAGACCCTTCAATAGATCTGCTAATTGGAAAGTAAATCTGAATAGCCACTTAAACATTGCCACCAAATATGGAGATTAAAAAAAACACGTTTTAAAAGTATGGAATGTAAAATATTGTGAAGAATCCTAGGGAGAACCAACTTCTACTGTTTTTCCACAGTATGGGAATTTTTCTAAAAGAAGGGTATATATGTTGGACTAGATGGATGTATGTCTTTATACAACCTCCAATACTATGTTACTATGTAACTGTTAGACAGATATTATGGGTAGGGTATAAAGGTTGGACTAGATGGACGTATGTCTTTATACAACCTCCAATACTATGTTCCTATGTAACTGTTATACAGACATTATGGGTAGGGTATAAAGGTTGGACTAGATGGATGTATGTCTTTATACAACCTCCAATACTATGTTACTATGTAACTGTTATACAGACATTATGGGTAGGGTATAAAGGCAAATGGCCACATAATAAATCTCTTTCAGACTCCACGTTATAAAACAGATGATTATTTACCTTTATAAATACTTCATATTTCCTTAAACATTAAAATGTCTTTAATATGCATGAAATATTTGTTTATTGATTCTCATAATTTTCCCGAGCACCGTTGTTTGGGGGAATTAGAATTAATTATTGGTTTGAAAACTAGATGCATCTGTCTTGTTGGATGAAGATCTATTCAAATATATTTAATAGCATTAAATGCACAAGCTCTGTTATATAAGCTCTGGGTACTTGCGTTATTTTTTTTAAAAAATATTTGATTTATTTCATATCTGTAATCACGATTTATTAACATCACATATCTTCGTGGTTTCAGGTTCCTGATGCATACACTGCGTTCAATTCTAGATCCTAGAAAACCATGTACTCCCCCTGCTGGTATTAACAAATAACTATAGTTACATTATTTTACTCTTGAACCATTAAGGACAAACTATACAGTAAAAATGTACTTTTTAGAAATAAAAAGTACTTGGTACAAGGAGGTAGGAGATGATATCATTCATACCTGCTATATTGTTTTGTTGAGGAGCTATAGCAAATACAATGTTCATCTGCAGGTTATGGCCGAGCCTTCCTGTATTAAAGATAGTATTGAAGCACCCAGGAAGCCTGGCAGAAGCAGTTTTTTATGCGCCGCTCTTATAGAAATGATATTTGGAAGTAGAAAATACTAATCTCTCCTCTCTGCCACGGGTACTTTCATTTTAATGGATTATGGGAAAAGTTTATTACACACTATAGTTCTCGCCTTTTAATTAAAGTCCACTCCTCAAATGTAAAAATAGTAATTGGTTACCGTAATCATCCCCACAAACTGCAATAGTTCAAACATCAGTCCGCATTTCAGGTTAGGCTTTTATTACCCTTTCTGCTTCCTGTTCTACTGGTTAGCAAGTTTCAGTCATGGATGTAACAGACGATATCCAGCCAATGACAATTGCTAATCCCTTTGCTACCTTGAGGCATGTGCAGGCTTGTAAAACTGCTTGGAACAGAATTTTTTGCTATTATAACAGGCTCGTCTACATCTGTCAGCTTTGAATATGTTATGAGGTGTTAAGGGCTAGGCCACACTAGCGCGTTTTTCGCTGAAATGGAATTTGTGGGAACGCAAAAAATTCCTGCAATTTCGATTGCCCATGCAATTGCGCATATTGTTCCGTTTGGTAGCGCATGCGTTCACCATTTTTGATGCGTTAACGTTATGCGTTTCCCATAACGGTAAATGGCCAAATCGCATGCGCAAAACGCACAAGCAAACACACAAGAATACATTGCAGTGTAACTCAGCCTAACTCCCATATTTAGCCTCTCACCATATAAACCTAAAGTCCCAGGGGAGATTGACATCTCATGAACCTATAGGCACAAAAATGCCATACACAACCACAAATCAACTTATTACGTATGTGGAAAAGACTACAAATAAACATATAACAATAAGTTTGGGAAAGTTGATTCTCTCGTATCTTCTCTCCAGTCCAAGCAATGTTTTGAAGTCTGTCCCATCACTCGTCCATTATGGCTAATTTACATCTTGAAAAAAAATCTATGAACTCTTTAGCACAAATATCAAAACTCGTAAAAGACATAGGAAGCAGCTAATAAACGTTAAAAGTACGGCCTGTCCATCAGATCGGATCTGTACGGGTCTAAAAGAGTCACTATAGATGAATATTCCCCGAGAGTATAGCATATTTAAATGGGTGTAAATAGGGTTAAGATTGAGAAATGTATATTCAAATCATGTAAAACAAATGCCAAGAGCAGCTCCTTCCCCAGGGTGAGATGGTTGTTGGATGAAAAGATTAAAGGTACCACGGAATAGAGAAAATGAAAATCACTCAATTCATCTTTAACCCATGAGATTCCCGATTACCGGATGGGGGCTCATTAGCAAGGAACTAATTGGATATCTGGACCTACCAATGAAGCAAGACTAAAATCCCTGTTTATTTAAATCACGTTCTTATTGTTTTACACAAGTGTGGTACAGAAAAGATCCTTAAAAGAAGTCTTGGGTCCGAATAATATCATTCTAAGTAATGTGAACTCTTATTCTCAGTAGGTAAGGAATTTAATCCATCAGTTAATTCCATTATAAAAAATAATGTGGGTCCTTGTCAAGCCCATGATGGAGTACGTTCAGTTGGGTAAGAAATTCATTATCATACCGCTTATATGTTTAATTCTGCAAAACTCCTTTGCATGTATCATTGTCCTTATCACTGTAACTCTTCCACTTCAAATATAGGCCAAGTACCCCAAACACTTTTCCCCAATACTTACCTTGCTCCTGGCACTAAAGATATCTTACCGTGAGGTCATTTGATACTCACTGCTCATGTGGAGCTTGCAGAGCATATAAAGCAGCTGGCTTGGCCAGGACTGGTTTGCCAATGGCTTGACATCCACCTAGACTTCAAGGGAGAGATAGACTTGGGACCAGGGGAGAAGGAAGTATATCTGTACTATTATTAATAGAATGTAAAGGCTTGTTAAGGTGGAGGAAAGTAGAAGAAGTTTTCACAAACTTCTCACCAATGAATTACATGAAGATTGGAGGTCAACGTCTTATGTTCTCTAAGGTAAAGTTAAGATTCTACAGCAGGATACGAGCAGTCACAAGATCAGCTATTGGCCATTTTAAGACACAGACTTCACTGGTCTTCATTACCTTTACGGGCGGATGCACACGAGAGCCTCTATCACACCCAGTGCAAACAGTCGGTGATGTTATATGCGATAGTGGCTCTCAGAGCATAGCTAACTGGCGTTTTTCATTTCGGCACTTTTTTGGGGGGGGGGGGCGTCTAAAACTTTGGAGGTTGCAACTAAGAGAAATTCTCCTTATTTTAACTTTTAGGAGCAGAAAACTCCTTCCTAAGGGAATAAATAAAGTTGTTCACCAGACGAATTCCCCCATACAGAGCGAGAATAATTACACTTTGATGAATTAGCGCTGCCTAGGCCTCAACAGGGAATTTTCCCGCCAGACAAAAAAAAGGGGGGGGGCAGTGGGTTTTGCTGTGCACGACAATTGGGACTGGAATCTGCTCGATACTATTTCAAATGTTAATGCATTAACAAGTTTCCTTTTAAAGGGTAACTCTACCCCTAAAAAAGATCTACGACATTAAATGTAGGGTAAGCTCCACACGAAACGCTAGGTTGAAATCTTCTAAAACAGACCAAAGTTACTATGTAACTGTGACAGACATTATGGTAGGGTTATAAAGGTTGGACTAGATGGACGTATGTCTTTATACAACCTCCAATACTATGTTACTATGTAACTGTTATACAGACATTATGGGTAGGGTATAAAGGTTGGACTAGATGGACGTATGTCTTTAACAACCTCCAATACTATGTTACTATGTAACTGTTATACAGACATTATGGGTAGGGATAAAGGTTGGACTAGATGGAGATATGTCTTTATACAACCTCCAATACTATGTTACTATGTAACTGTTATCAGACATTATGGGTGGGTATAAAGGTGGACTAGATGGACGTATGTCTTTATACAACCTCCAATACTAGTTACTATGTAACTGTTATACAGACATTATGGGTAGGGTATAAAGGTTGGACTAGATGGACGTATGTCTATACAACCTCCAATACTATGTTACTATGTAACTGTTAACAGACATTATGGGTAGGGTTAAAGGTTGGACTAGATGGAGTATGTCTTATACAACCCCAATACTATGTTACTAGTAACTGTTATACAGACATTATGGGTAGGGTATAAAGGTTGGACAGATGGACGTATGTCTTATACAACCTCCAATACTATGTTACTATGTAACTGTTAACAGACATTATGGTGAGGGTATAAAGGTTGGATAGATGGACTATGTCTTTATCCCTCCAATACTATGTTACATGTTAACTGTTATACGACATTATGGTAGGGTATAAGGTGTGGACTAGATGGACGTATGTCTTATTCAACCTCCAATACTAGTTACTATGTAAACTGTATACGACAGTAGGGTTTAAAGGTTGGACTAGATGGAGTATGTCTTTATACAACCTCCAATACTGTTACTATGTAACTGTTATAGACAGACATTATGGGTAGGGTATAAAGGTTGGACTAGATGGACTATGTCTTTATACAACCTCCAAACTATGTTACTATGTAACTGTTATAAGACATTATGGGTAGGGTATAAAGGTTGGACTAGATGGACGTATGTCTTATTCAACCTCCAATACTATGTTACTATGTAACTGTTATACAGACATTATGGTAGGGTATAAAGGTTGTACTAGTGGACGTATGTCTTTAACAACCTCCAATACTGTACTAGTACGTTATCCAGAATTAGGGTCAGGTCACGGTATATCTGTAATATTCATCCATCCAGGTCATGGTATAGGTAATATCATAGGGCCCTTGATTTTAAACATCACATTCTGAACTCTGAACCAGGATTTCAGTAGCAAGTTTCAAGATGTAGTAGTTGAAGCACAAGAAACTATAGCATCTTATGGTGTGGCATCCTTCATCACCTGTATATCCACTAAAGAGGCTGTTAAAACAGCTGTTCCAAGAACACATCTTTGCCAGCAGAACAGAACTTAAACCAGAACAGGTGTGTTCCCTACTGCACTTATCCTTGGATTTGATATAGGTGGTATTCAGACAAGTTTAACAAGCAAAAACATGGATGTGCTATGGGATCTCCAAGCGGAAACAAAGGCTCATAATACCTTCAAGGGCATTCCACTGGAATTCACCCAGCCACTGGTTCAGATATGTGGTTGAAACCTGGGTTAAAATCCACCAGAAGGAAGTACAAGCCTTCACTTCAATGCTGTAGACCAGAACAAATTTACAAGGAAAGAAGTACAACACAACACACTGGCTTTCTTGGACTGTTTGGTAGAAGTCATGGGGAATGGTAAACTGGAAGTAGAGGTTTACAGAAAATCAACCCACACAGACCAGTATTTGATGTTTGACTCCCACCACCCTTTAGATCACAAGTTGGGTGTCATCAGAACCCTACTGCACCAAGCAGAAAACATTCCTTATCATCAAAGAGGCTAAGGGAATTAAACATTTTAGAGGAGCCCTTAAAACTTGTGGATATCCAGACGGGGTCTTTGTCAACACTGAAAGAAGGAAAGAAAAGAACACGAATACCACCAGTGAAGGAAGGAAGCAAGACAGGAGAAAGAACATGGACATCCCATATGTAGCGGGGATTCCAGAGAAATTAAAGAATTTTCAAGAGACACTCAGGGTTATTCAAAGTTCTTATCGTTAAAAATGGTGCTAATTTTTCCCCATCCAATCAAATCTTATTTAACATTTGAAAGGTAACATCTGATTGGTTGGGACAAAATAAGTAACAATTTTAACGATAAGAACTTTTATTGAATAACCCCGTGTGTCTCCCTGTCTGCTTTAAACTCAGTAACAACACTGAGGCAGTGACTGGGGAATCCAAAAGCCCTAATTTTCTGAAATCTGATTGGTTAATGTAAATCATGTAAACCAAGCATTGAAAAATTGACCAATCAGAAACGGAAACCTATATAAAGAGGTGCAATCCTCCGCGGAGCTCAGATGCCATCGCAGTAGATGGATGAAGAAAGAAATGGCTAGCAACATCGGCTCCGCTGAGGCCTGCGGTGCCAGTGGGCTCACTGTTGGCCGCAGTGAACCTGCCTGGCATCGGCGACCTCAGTGGTGTTGGTGTCGCTAGCCTGAAGATGCAGCGTCGGATCAAGATGCCAGTAACATCAGCCTCGTTGAGGCCACCGGCGCCGGAGGTACTCCTGGTGGCTGCAGGGGTACTTCTCGGGTCGGTGGCCTCAGCGGAGCTGGTGTCACTGGATGGAAAAAAGAAGACGTCACCCAAGGGCTCTTTTAAGAGCCGCTCATTGGGGGTCCCGGTTTGAGCTGCTGGACCCCCAGCACGGGCCCTTACAAGGGCTGGGGAGGGGGGTCTCGATTTCAAGCTGTGGGACCGATGAACGTCCAGCCGGGTTGTCGGCCGTTCAGCAATCCATGAACGGCCGATTTATTTCGCGATTCTCCAGCTATCCGAGGATTTTCGGAAGGGGCCGTACGAGTTTTGCCGAACGTTCGAAAATCCTCGAACGTTGGAGGATTATTAAAAGCGGCACGCGGAAACCAGAAGTAGCGTGCGTGCACTACATCTGGTTTTTATACTGTTCCCCGAGCACGGACGTGTTCCCCAGACCATCTCCGAGGTCCCAGTGGCCTGTAAGGTAAGTTTACCCGGCAATATTTCGGAAAGTTCATTCGAAATTTCCGAACTTTTTACCCCCCATTGACTTTAATGGGTCTGTTTTCGGACTTTCGAACTTTCAAACTTTTTTAGAAGTTCGAAAGTTCGAAAACGGAACAAACTTTTAAAAGTTCGGCCTTCTCTACAGAAGAACCAATTCCTCAGGTCAGAACTCAGCCCTGTGTCTGCATCTTAATGAAAAAGGACATGTTTGAAGTTTGTAACGTCAATATTGTGGCCAAAGAACAGTATTGGTTCAAAAGAGTTGTCAAGGAGGCCACTTATGTCAAAATAAAGAAACCAAGCTTAAAAAGAGGTAATGAGGGTTAACACCTATTAGCCACAATGCAACTAACACCTTGCATTAACACCTTGCTGTTATATGGTGACTGGGTATATATTGCCAACAGATTCTTGCCATTCTAAATTGAGAAAGCCATTAGGATGACTAGTGAAATGTCTAAACTTCAAGTCCATTTGATCTAAATGAATAATAGAGATGTCCCCTGTTATAAGCAAGCAATATGGTAGCTTCCATTTCTGTACCTGCGTGAATAGGCAGAATAATCTGGCCACATAATAAATTCTCTCATTTCAGACTTCCTACGTATAAAACAGATGATTAATTTACCTTATAAATACTTCATATTTTCCATTAAACATAAAATGTCTTTAATATGCATGAAAATATTTTTTTATTGAATTCTTCATTACTTTTCCCCGAGCACCGTTGTTTTGGGTGGAATTAGAATTAATTATTTGGTTTGAAAACTAGATGCATCTGTCTTGTATGGATGAAGATCTATTTCAATATATTTTAATAGCATTAAAATGCACAAGCTCTGTTATTTATAAGCTCTGGGTACTTGCGTTATTTTTTTTTTAAAAAAATATTTAGATTTTATTTCATATTCTGTAATCACTATTTATTAACATCACTATCTTCGTGGTTATCAGGTTCCTGAATGCATTACACTGCGTTCAATTCTAGATCCTAGAAACCATGTACTCCCCCTGCTGGTATTAACAATAACTACTAGTTACATTATTTTACCTCTTGAACCATTAAAGGACAACTATACAGTAAAAATGTACTTTTTAGAAATAAAAAGTACTTGGTACATGGAGGTAGGAATGAATATTCATTCATACCTGCTAATATTGTTTTGTTGAGGAGCTATAGCAAATACAATGTTCATCTGCCAGGTTATGGCCCTGCGCCTTCCTGTATTAAAGATAGTATTGAAGCACCCAGGAAGCCTGGCAGAAGCAGTTTTCTTTATGCTGCCGCTCCTTATAGAAATGATATTTGGAAGTAGAAAATACTAATCTCTCCTCTCTGCCACGGGTACTTTTCATTTTAATGGATTATGGGAAAAGTTTATACACACTATAGTTCTCCTTTTAATTTAAAGTCCACTCCTCAAATGTAAAATAGTATATTGGTTACCGTAATCACTCCCCCAAACTGCAATAGTTCAAACATCAGTCCGCATTTCAGGTTAGGCTTTTTATTACCTCTTTCTGCTTCCTGGTTCTACTGGTTAGCAAGTTTCAGTCATGGATGTAACAGACGATATCTCAGCCAATGACAATGCTAATCCCTTTGCTACCTCTGAGCATGTGCAGGCTTGTAAAACTGCTTGGAACAGAATTTTTTGCTATATAACAGGCTCGTCCTACATCTGTCAGCTTTCTAACTATTGTTATTGAGGTGATTAAGGGCTAGGCCACACTAGCGCGTTTTTCGCTGAAATGGAATTTGTGGGAACGCAAAAATTCCTGCAATTTCCGATGCCCATGCAATTGCGCATATGTTTCCGTTTTGGTAGCGCATGCGTTCACCATTTTTGATGCGTTAACGTATATGCGTTTCCATAACGGTAAATGGCAAAATCGCATGCGCAAAACGCACAAGCAAACCACACAAGAATACATTGCAGTGTAACCTCAGCCTAACTCCCATATTTAGCCTCTCACCATATAAACCTAAAGTCCCAGGGTCAGATTGACATCTCATGAACCTATAGGCACAAAAATGCCATACACACCCCAAATCACTTATTACGTATGTGGAAAAGACTACAAATAACATATTAACAATAAGTTTGGGAAAGTTGATTCTCTCGTATCTTCTCTCCAGTCCAAGCAATGTTTTGTAAGTCTGTCCCATCACTCGTCCATCTATTGGCTAATTTACATCTTGAAAAAAAATCTATGAACTTCTTTAGCACAAATATCTAAAACTTCGTAAAAGACATAGGAAGCAGCTAATAAACGTTAAAAGTACGGCCTGTCCATCAGATCGTGATCTGTACGGGTCTTAAAAGAGTCACTAAGATGAATATTCCCCGAGATATAAGCATATTAAATAGGGTTAAATAGGGTTAAGATAATGAGAAATGTATATTCCAAATCATGTAAAACAAATTGCCAAGAGCAGCTCCTTTCACCCAGGGTGAGATGGTTGTTTGGATGAAAAGATTAAAGGTACCACGGAATAGAGAAAATGAAATCATACTCATCATCTTTTACATCCCATGAGATTCCCAGATTACCGGATGGGGGCTCATTAGCAAGGAACTAATTGGATATCTGGACCTACCAATGAAGCAGACTAAATCCCTGTTTATTTAAATACAACGTTCTTATTGTTTATACAAAGTGTGGTACAGAAAAGTATCCTTAAAAGAAGTCTTGGGGCCGAATAATATCATTCTAAGTAATGTGAACTCTTATTCTCAGTAGGTAAGGAATTAATCCATACAGTTAATTTCCCATTAAAACATAATGTGGGTCCTTGTCAAGCTCATGATGGCAGTACGTTCAGTTGGGTAAGAAATTCATTATCATACCTGCTTATATGTTTTAATTCTGCAAAACTCTTTGCATGTATCATTATGTCCTTATCACTGTAACTTCTCCCACTTCAAATATAGGCCAAGTACCCCAAACACTTTTCCCCAATACTTACCTTTCTCCCTGGCACTAAAGATATCTTACCGTGAGGTCATTTGGATACTCACTGCTCTATGTGAGCTTGCAGAGCCATAAAGCAGCTGGCTTGGCCAGACTGTGTTTGCCAATGGCCTTGACATCACCATAGGACTTCAAGGGAAGATATTGACTTGGGACCAGGGAGAAAGGAAAGTATATCTGTACTATTATTAATAAGAATGTAAAGGCTTGTTAAGGTGGAGGGAAAGTAGAAGAAGTTTTCACAAACTTCCTCACCAATGATATTACATGAAGATTGGAGGTCAACGTCCTTATGTTCTTCTAAGGTAAAGTTAAGATTCTACAGCAGGATACGAGCAGTCACAAGATCAGCTATTGGCCATTTTAAGACACAGACTTCACTGGTCTTCATTACCTTTACAGGGCGATGCACCGAGAGCCTCTATCAGCAACCCAGTGCAAACAGTCTGGTGATGTTATATGCCGATAGTGGCTCTCAGAGCATAGCTAACTGGCGTTTTTCTATTTCGGCACTTTTTTGGGGGGGGGGGCGTCTAAAACTTTGGAGGTTGCAACTAAGAGGAAATTCTCCTTATTTTAACTTTTAGGAGCAGAAAACTCCTTCCTAAGGGAATAAATAAAGTTGTCACCAGACGAATTCCCCCATACAGAGCCGAGAATAAATTACACTTTGATGAATTAGCTGCTGCCTAGGCCTCAACAGGGAAGTTTTCCCGCCAGACAAAAAAAAAGGGGGGGGCAGCTGGGTTTAGCTGTGCATCGACAATTGGGACTGGAATCTGCTCGATTACTATTTCAAAATGTTAATGCATTAACAAGCTTTCCTTTTAAAGGGTAACTCTACCCCTAAAAATAGATCTACGACATAAAATGTAGGGTAACTCCCACACGAAACGCTAGGTTGAAATCTTCTAAAACAGACCCAAAGTTACTATGTAACTGTAGACAGACATTATGAGTAGGGTATAAAGGTTGGACTAGATGGACGTATGTCTTTATACAACCTCCAATACTATGTTACTATGTAACTGTTATACAGACATTAGGGTCGGGTTTATAAAAGGTGGGACTAGATGGACGTGTCTTATACAACCTCCAATACTAGTTACTATGTAACTGTTATACAGACATTATGGTAGGGTATAAAGGTGGACTAGATGGACGATGTCATTATACAACCTCCAATACTATGTTACTATGTAACTGTAGACAGACATTATGGGTAGGGTCAAAGGTGGACTAGATGGACGTATGTCTTTATACAACCCCAATACTATGTTACTAGTAACTGTTATACAGACATTATGGGTAGGGTATAAAGGTTGGACTGAGATGGACGTATGTCTTATACAACCTCCCAATACTATGTTTACTATGTAACTGTTAGACAGACATTATGGGTAGGGTATAAAGGTTGGATAGATGGACATATGTCTTTATTCACCTCCAATACTATGTTACATTTAACTGTTATACACATTATGGGTTAGGTATAAGGTGGTCGACTAGATGGACGTATGTCTTATTCAACCTCCAATACTATGTTACTATGTAACTGTGATAACGACAGTAGGTAGTTAAAGGTTGGACTAGATGGAGTAGTGTCTTTATACAACCTCCAATACATGTTACTATGTAACTGTTATACAAGACATTAGGGGTAGGGTATAAAGGTTGGACTAGAGATGGACATATGTCTTTATACAACCTCCAAACTATGTTACTATTAACATGTTATACAGACATTATGGGTAGGGATAAAGGTGTGGACTAGATGGACGTATGTCTTATTCAACCTGCCAATACTATGTTACTTGTAAACTGTTATACAGACATTATCGGTAGGGTTAAAGGTTGACTAGTGGACGTATGTCTTTAGACAACTCATGGACTGTACTAGTACGTTATCCAGAATTAGGGTAGGGTATAAAGGTTGGACTAGATGGACATATGTCTTTATACAACCTCCAATACTATGTTACTATGTAACTGTTATACAGGCATTATGGGTAGGGTATAAAGGTTGGACTAGATGAGACTATGTTTTATAGTGGCTCCGTACTATTTCTCCTATGTAGCCTGTTAACGGACCATGAATGGGTAGGGGTTAAGTTGACTGATGACTCGTCGGTGATACCACCCAAAGACTATGTTACCTCTATGTAACGTGTGTATACGGCATTATGGTCGGAGGTGAGGGTATCGTCCGTCGATATGGTGGCCTAATGGCACATTGCTGCCATGTATGGACAGTCTGAGGCCCTTATTAACATATGATTGGTCCATGTTACGACACCAGACGATTAACTCTGATGGTCCTACGGTTAGCGGGAGTATTTTATGGTGGGCACATTATAGGTACATTTCCTTCCTATATTACCCAAACGGTGTCTACTTCGAGGGACAAGAGACTATAACAAGGACACATGCAGTTACACAATATCAAAGACGGTAACGGTCGAAGTTTAGGAGGGGTTGTCACGTTGATAAGTCCCATGACAGACGGTTAACCTTAGGCACAAATGACGTAGCTAGCACATCGTTTATACTAGAGCAAAACACACAGGAGGAGCTCAGAGTGGATCCATTTACTTTCACTGCTGCCTGGAGATTAACCTTTAATTTCATGAGCCCATTTATCAGTTCCTGCTCTTTAACAGGGCTGTCAGTCACAGGTTTTTTTTTTTAATACTATTTCTCCAGTCTTGGGACTGATTTATAAGTTTCTTGAGCTTTTTATGTGGACAATATACAAATAAGAATTTATATCAGCAAGGGAACAATCACATGGAATAGTTTTACACAGGAGTAATATATAATGGGGCCTTTTATCCTACACATCCTAACCCTGTATCTTGGTCAGAAGGGACATTTGTTCATGTTATAAAGTTATTTACCTGTCAGGTGTATACTGTAACCTGTAGCCTTAAATCTCTTCCAACCTAAAGGGGTTTCAATTCTAAAGTAAAACCATCCCAAGTGATTCACATTTGATTCCAGTAAGTACGTAGATACAATTTGGATTATGTGGTTCTCAGAGCCAATAGCAAAAGGCTGTAAAATGATGGGACCTCCATAAAATAGTGCTATACATAATACTCGCCATATATTTATTAGACTTACTATGTGTAATACTCGCCATATATTTATTAGACATTCTATGTGTAATGCTCGCCATATATTTTTAACATTCTATGTGTAATGCTCGCCATATATTGTTTATTAGACATTCTATGTGTAATGCTCGCCATATATTTATTAGACTTACTATATGTAATGCTCGCCATATTTTATTAGACTTCTATGTGTAATGCTCGCCATTTATTTATTAGACTTACTATATGTATTGCTCGCCATATTATTTATTACATTCTACAATATTTATTAGACATTCTTGTGTAATGCTCGCCATAATTTTATTAGACTTACTATATGTAATGCTCGCTTATATTTATTAGACTTACTATATGTAATCTCACCATATATTATTAGTACATCTATGTGTAATGCTCGCCTATATTTATTAGACATTCTATGTGTAATGCTCGTCATATATTTATTAGACATTCTATGTGTAATGCTCACCATATATTTATTAGACTTACTATATGTAATGCTCGCCATATATTTATTAGACTTACTATATGTAATGCTCACCCATATATTTATTAGACTTACTATATGTAATGCTCGCCATATATTTATTAGACTTATACTATAGTATGCTCGCCATATATTATTATAGACTTACTATATGTAATCTCGCCATTATTTATTAGACTTACATATGTAATGCTCGCCTCTTAATATTTATTAGACATTCTATGTGTAATTCTCGTCATATATTTATTAGAATTCTATGTTGTACTACTCACATATATTTATTAGACTTACTATATGTAATGCTCGCCATATATTTATTAGACTTACTATATGTATATCTCGCCATATATTTATTAGACATTCTATGTGTAATGCTCGCCAATCGCCATATATTTTATTAGACATTCTATGTGTAATGCTGTGATATATTTATTAGATTACTATATGTATGCTAGCCATATATTTATTAGACATTCTATGTGTAATGCTCGCCATATATTTATTAGACATTCTATGTGTAATACTCGCCATATATTTATTAGATTTACAATATGTAATGCTCGCCATATATTTTTTAGACATTCTATGTGTAATTCTCGCCATATATTTATTAGACTTACTATATGCAATGCTCACCATATATTTATTAGACATTCTATGTGTAATGCTCACCATATATTTATTAGACATTCTATGTGTAATTCTCGCCATATATTAGACTTACTATATGTAATGCTCACCATATATTTATTAGACATTCTATGTGTAATGCTCGCCTTATATTTTAGACATTCTATGTGTAATGCTCGTCATATATTTATTAGACATTCTATGTGTAATGCTCGCCATATATTTATTAGACTTACTATATGTAATGCTCGCCATATATTTATTAGACTTACTATATGTAATGCTCGCCATATATTTATTAGACATTCTATGTGTAATACTCGCCAATCACCATATATTTATTAGACATTCTATGTGTAATGCTTGTGATATATTTATTAGATTTACTATATGTAATGCTAGCCATATATTTATTAGACATTCTATGTGTAATGCTCGCCATATATTTATTAGACATTCTATGTGTAATACTCGCCATATATTTTATAATTTACTATATGTAATGCTCGCCATATATTTATTAGACATTCTATATGTAATGCTCGCCATATATTTATTAGACAATCTATGTGTAATGCTCGCCATATATTTATTAGACTTACTATATGTAATACTCGCCATATATTTATTAGACATTCTATATGTAATGCTCGCCATATATTTATTAGACATTCTATGTGTAATGCTCGCCATATATTTATTAGACATTCTATGTGTAATGCTCGTCATATATTTATTAGACATTCTATGTGTAATGCTCGCCATATATTTATTAGACATTCTATATTTAATGCTCGCCATATATTTATTAGACATTCTATGTGTAATGCTCGCCATATATTTATTAGACTTACTATATGTAATGCTCGCCATATATTTATTAGACTTACTATATGTAATGCTCACCATATATTTATTAGACTTACTATATGTAATGCTCGCCATATATTTATTAGACTTACTATATGTAATGCTCGCCTTATATTTATTAGACATTCTATGTGTAATGCTTGTCATATATTTATTAGACTTACTATATGTAATGCTCGCCATATATTTATTAGACATTCTATGTGTAATGCTCGCCATATATTTATTAGACTTACTATATGTAATACTCGCCATATATTTATTAGACATTCTATATGTAATGCTCGCCATATATTTATTAGACATTCTATGTGTAATGCTCACCATATATTTATTAGACTTACCATATGTAATGCTCGCCATATATTTATTAGACTTACTATATGTAATGCTCGTCATATATTTATTAGACTTACTATATGTAATGCTCGTTATATATTTATTAGAGTTACTATATGTAATGCTTGCCATATATTTATTAGACTTACTATGTGTAATGCTCACCATATATTTATTAGACTTACTATATGTAATGCTTGCCATATATTTATTAGACTTACTATATGTAATGCTCGCCATATATTTATTAGACATTCTATGTGTAATGCTCACCATATATTTATTAGACTTACTATATGTAATGCTCGCCATATATTTATTAGACATTCTATGTGTAATGCTCGCCATATATTTATTAGACTTACTATATGTAATGCTCGCCATATATTTATTAGACTTACTATATGTAATGCTCGTCATATATTTATTAGACATTCTATGTGTAATGCTCGTCATATATTTATTAGACTTACTATATGTAATGCTCGTCATATATTTATTAGACTTACTATATGTAATGCTTGCCATATATTTATTAGACTTACTATGTGTAATGCTCGCCATATATTTATTAGACATTCTATGTGTAATGCTCACCATATATTTATTAGACTTACTATATGTAATGCTCGCCATATATTTATTAGACTTACTATATGTAATGCTCGCCTTATATTTATTAGACTTACTATGTGTAATGCTCGCCATATATTTATTAGACATTCTATGTGTAATGCTCCCCATATATTTATTAGACTTACTATATGCAATGCTCACCATATATTTATTAGACTTACTATATGTAATGCTCGCCATATATTTATTAGACATTCTATGTGTAATGCTCGTCATATATTTATTTTTTTACAATATTATTTAGAAACAGGGAGATTCAGGGCCGGTCAATGCTGCTGCTGCGGATCTTGTTTAAGGTAAATATCTTCTATCTTCTCATGGTCAATTGATTGAAGAATGGAAGGTAAGCCATAGCTCCTAAACCTTCTGGTCTTCAACCAATACATTTAAGGAATAGTTCCCTTTTCAAGTGAACTATTCCTTTAAAGATAAGGACTTTTATTGAATCTCCTTGACTATATTTAATGCTCGCCATATACTTATTAAACATTAGAAAGCATTAAACAACAATGTTCCACATCCTGGCCCATTCATTTTGACATACAGGGAATGTATGAAAGTCGTGGGGAAGTTGGGAGGTAACTTTCCTAGTGTTAATTCATAAGAAAGCTTGTCAATTATACCCAATTGGGATATTGCATGAGGTTGCTAGAAGGAACTAGACATATAATGGTAGAAGGTTAGTATTACCAATACATATCAATAGAAAAGTTATAAATACAATATCCAAACCTGCATTGTGCTAAATGGCGCCAACAGCAGTGATGAATTTTGATATTTGATTCTTGATATTTGATTGTGATGTCCATTGGCTTTCTTAAAAGCCTTGACTAATGGAAGGTTTGTAGACCATCTATTATTTTTATATTAATGTCAGTGTCGCCCATAAAGGTCTAGCAGATGAATAAGACAATCAATAGTCAATCACTGTTAATATGGATAGATCTCTAGACCCGCTAACGCAGACTCCTATGAATCTCAATCACATTGACATTAAGTAAAACCCTCTCCCAAATATCAATTCCTTTTATTTTAAAGTTTTATTGGCTGATGTTTATTTATAGCAGGAAATAAATATACTCCAGGGACCGTGTTAAAATGGAAAACAAAGCTCGGATCTAAACAAACCCAATAGGCAGTGACTGTAAAAGATGAAACATCTGACCTGGTACTGGACATCGATATTTACACACAGAAGAAGGTATTGATCCCTATCAATAGATCATGTGACCAGACACATCATTTTTTTCCCCTCTTCAGAGAATTGAAAGTTAATGACCCTCTAAACATCATTTCTTACCAGGCCAAGCAAGACGAGAGAGAATATCAAATGATAAATATGCTATATTTGTTATAATATAACATGTACAGATCCCCATAGGGTGCCGTGTGTTCCCAGATCATTTAGTCAAAAAAAAAATACTTGTGACAAAACTATATTTAATCGAACAAACCAAATTCTGTGGGGAACAAACATACATTTAGTCAACATAAAAATACACTTTGGTCGACCAAAATATACATTTTTTTTAATAACATTTATTTATTTTCCAAGTTAATTCAAATACAACATTTTGTTCATAGGTTCATATCTTAATTTGTATACAATATATAAAGTATATAACAATATAAAGACATGAATATATGTTGTCTATTGAACAGGTAAGTTATCAATTCTAACAATTATCTCAATTTGACTTTTCTAGAGATTTAATAATATTTTGTATCAGAGAGTCATTACATGGATCTGTTATCAATATACCGTCATTCCCAGTCATAATAGAAGTGTTTGAAGTTTCCTTGGGAGATGGGGTAAGCTTTCTCATGTTGCATGTTATTAGACAGATGTTGTAGAAATATTAGTTTTGGTATTTTGGTTGACTTCCAATTTTTACCTATGAGCATTTTACCGGTTGTAAATACATGATAGAATATTGTATTAGTAGTCCACATTTTTTTAAAGGGGAAGTTCAGTGCAAATACATATGCTTTTCAGAAAAAAGAACAGTATTTTTTTATCCCAATGACCTTAATCTGCCAATTCAGCATTGTGTCTTTGTATAAATAACTGCAACCGAAATACTGACTTCCTGTTTGCAGGACCCCTAATAGAGACCGTTATGGTCTTGCCCTTGACCCAGCGCCTGAGTTGATTCAGATGCTCAGTAGAGATCTGAGCATCTTTGACCCATCCATAAACCAATCAGTAGAAATTACTGTTAGGAACATTCCAAGGATGTGGTGCATTCTGGGAAGAAGAAGGACTGTTAGAACCTGAAATGTCAGCTCACTAATGTCAACATCAGGGAACAGCAAAGGGAATGAAATCAACTGATTATTCAAAATGGGAGAGAATATGTTGAATAACTGAGAAGCCATTACACAAACTAACAATTTAACAAATATTGATCATTTCCACTGAACTGTCCCTTTAATTTTAGGGCAGGACCACCATATATGGAGTAGGGATGTTTCTTGACCGCAATTTCCCCAGCATAAAGGTGAGTAGTCTGGGTACCATTTGTGTAGGATAGTGGGTGTTCTGTAAAACCTCATGAATCATTTTTTTTATTGATTTCCCAATGTGATATGCATTTTGATAGTTTGAAGGTCATAGAAAATGCATTTATTCATTGTTCCTGTGAGGTGTTGTTTTGTAGATTAAGTTTCCATTTCTCCACACTTTTTAGAACTGAATTTTTTTTTTGTCATTTAGTAGGTTATAAAATAGAGATATGGCTCTCTTTTTTTGTGATCTAGATAGTAGGTTGTCCACAATGTCATGTTGTTTTTAACTAAATAGATCTGGTATCTTTAAAAGGAAGCTAGAAGATTTTAAGGGGGATTTTGTATTTAGTCATCAGATCTTGAAAGGGGACTATGTGTTCTTGGAAGACTTTTGGAAGAAATGTGTGTTAGACCAGTATTTTCCCATTGTCTAATATTGAAGTTTGGTATAAAAGACATAGGCGTTAATAGACACATATGGTATGAAAAGTTTTGAATTCAGAAGATAAGGTAAGTTTTTTTTTCCAAGCATTTATTGTTGTTTGCATAGACAAGTAAGATAAATTAGGTAATTGTTTTTTTTCAGAACTCGTAGTTCTAGGTTTGATTTTAAGGAATGTTTTGATTCATGATTATTTCCATAGATATCCATCTTTTGTTTTGGTCTTGAGTTATCCAAAAGCGGGATTGTTCTAGTATGCTAGCCTGATAGTAATCCTCCATTTGAGGCAGTCCAATTCCCCTCATCGATCTACTCTTAGTTAAGGTGAGTTGATTTTATTTTGTAGGCACTTAAAAAAGGAGGGTTCTGAATTTATAAAACAATTTCGGTAAAAACATCATTTTTAGTAGTGAAACTTTTGTTAGCCATGATAAATATTTAGATGACCACATGGTCAAGTGTTTATCCGTGTCTTCTAGAAATGGTTTCAAATGATAGAAGTATAAGTTATTTATTGGGTAGGTCAATTGGATTCCTACAGTAAATATGTTATAGAATCCTCTGCCCAGGTGTATTTACAGACAAAAATATACATTTAGTCAACAAAATGTATGAGAATATTTTTGTATACAAAAAGTGGTGAAGAGTAACATTATGTTGGCAAAAAGAACATTTTGTGGACCAAATACATCTTGTAGCACAAGTTTATGTTTTTAGTACACAAAATGCAAAGCAACAAGCAACATTTTGTGGTGTATTAACACTTATGGTTGGTATTGTTAATGGTAAATGGCAATAAAAATGGTAAATGGCAAGCATTCCCTTTAAAGGGCAAGTCCAGTCCCAAAATGAAAACTTACATACAGGTAAATCACCCCCCAAAACCCTAAACTGTAGTAGTTTGAAATCTGAAAAATATAAGTCATATACGCAGTGCAGTGCAGTAAAGAATGCTCTGATTTGTATGTGGGGGAGACCAAACAGCAACTGCATCAACGTATGGCCCAGCACAGAAGAGCCAATTCCTCAGGTCAGGACTCAGCCGTGTACCTGCATCTTAAGGATAAAGGACTTACCTTTGAAGATTGTAATGTTAACATATTGGCAAAGGAATGTGACTGGTTCAAGAGAGGTGTCAAGGAGGCCATTTATGTGAAAATAAAGAAACCAAGCCTAAATAGAGGTGGGGGGGTTCGACACCAACTGTCTGCCATGTACAATGCTGTTTTGACACCTTACCCTGGGCGTTCCTATAACACCTTTTAGCCACTATCCAATCACACCCTTAACACTTGGCTGTGATATGCTAATTGGGATTTTCCAGGGTACATAATTGCCACAGATTCTTGTACAAGTCATTCTGAATTGAGAAAGCCAGTCGGATGACTAGCGAAATGTCTTCAAGAACTAAACTTCAAGTCCAGTTGATCTAATTGAATACAATAGATATACCATGACCAGGATGAATGAGAACCTTCACAAGCATATTAAAGGGAAAACTTGCCATTTACCATTTTTATTGTCATTCACCATAACCATTACCAAACATAAATTGTGGTGCAGAAAATTGCAAAGACAAAAAGCATACTTGTTTTTCCTTAGTGCACTTTGTGTATTTAAAACTTATACTTTTGTATTAAACATATACAAAAAACATTCTGTTTCAATCCACTGTACATTTTGTTCACCAAAAAAGAATTTGGTCATCAAAATATATATTTTGGTGTTACAGTTGTTTTTTGCTGACTAAATGTATGTTTTGTAAG
Source organism: Hymenochirus boettgeri (assembly GCA_019447015.1). Lineage (NCBI taxonomy): Eukaryota > Metazoa > Chordata > Amphibia > Anura > Pipidae > Hymenochirus > Hymenochirus boettgeri. The sequence continues at coordinate 295,320,406 of CM033473.1, forward strand.
CACCAAATTTCTTTTGGTCGACTAAGGGCTGGGCCACACTATTACGATTTTGGTGTGTTTTTCTAACATTGCAGTCGCGGCACGGTTTTGGGTGCGATGCGATTGCGTCTCCGTTTGCGAATCACAAACGCACGTGATCTGCATTTTTATGCGCAATCGCATGCGTTTCCCTATCTCTAAAGAAAAAATTGCACACGCAAACGGGAATCGTACTGGAATCGCACCAAATATCGCATGGGATTGTGTGCGCCACAGTGTAGCCGTGCCCTAAATATAGTTTTCTAAACAAAACATTGTTTTTTGTTGACAAAATGTATTTTGTTACAACCAAATTCCTTTTTGTCGACTTAATAAAGTTTTCTCACCAAAATGTTATCTTTTTGTTGACTAAATATATTTTTGCCACCAAAATTCTGGTTTTTGTTCACTAAATGCGTTTTGTTACCACTGAATTTCTTTTGATCAACAACATATATTGTTGTCATTCTATATATATTCTATATAACTATATTATATTACCCAATAACTATATTATATTCTATATATATTCTATATAACTATATTATATTACCCAATAACTATATTATATTCTATATATATTCTATATAACTATATTATATTACCCAATAACTACATTATATTCTATATATATTCTATATAACTATATTATATTACACAATAACTATATTATATTCTATATATATTCTATATAACTATATTATATTACCCATACTATATTATATATCTATATATATCTATATAACTATCATTATATTACCATAACTAATATTATATTTCTTATAATACTCTATATAACTATTTATATTACCCAATAACTATATTATATTCTATATATAGTTCTATATAACTATATTATTATATAACTATATTACCCAATACTATATTATATTCATAATATAATTCCTATATAACTATATTATATTACCCATAACTATATATTATCTATATATATTCTAATACTATATTATATTACCCCCAATAATCTATATTATTATCTATAGTATTCTATATAACTATATTTATTACCCATAACTATATTATATTCTATATATATTCATATAACTATATTATACATATACCCATAACTACTATTATATTCTATATAACTAATTATATTACCCAATAACTACATATATATTCTATATAATATCTATATTTTTCTATATAACTATATATCCCATAACTACCTATAAATGTTGATTCAATTAGATCAACTGGACTTGAAATGTAGTTCTTGAAGACGTTTCGCTAGTCATCCGACTGGCTTTCCTCAATTCAGAATGACTGTACAGAATCTGTGGCAATTATGTACCCTGGAAAATCCCAATTAGCATATCACAGCCAGGTGTTAAGGTGTGATTGGGTATGGCTAAGAGGTGTTTATAGGAACGCCCAGAGTAAGGTGTTAAAACAGCATTGTACATGGCAGACAGTTGGTGTCGAACCCCCCCACCTCTATTTTAGGCTTGGTTTCTTTATTTTCACATAAATGGCCTCCTTAACACCTCTCTTGAACCAGTCACGTTCCTTCGCCAGTTATTAACATTACAATCTTCAAAGGTATGTCCTTTACCTTAAGATGCAGATACACGGCTGAGTCCTGACCCGAGGAATTGGCTCTTCTGTGCTGGTCCATACGTTGATGCAGTTGCTGTTTGGGTCCTCCCCCACATACAAATCAGAGCATTCTTCACTGCACTGCACTGCATATTATGTCGCTTTTCTTGTGTTTGGTATTGGGTCTTTCGGATGTACCAATTTTGCTGCCTCAGTGTGTTGTTCGGTTTAAAGCAGACAGGGATAACGATGTTTTTTTGAAAATTCTTCTTATTTCTCGGAGACCCCTGCTACATATGGATGACCATGTTCTTCCTCCTGTCTTTGCTTTTCCCCTTCACTGTTGTATTTGTGTTCTTTTCTTTCCTTTACTTCTTGTGCTTCTTTTCTACTCTTTTGACAAAGGCCCATTCTGGATATCCACAAGTTTTAAGGGCTGCTCTGAGATGTTTAAATTTCTTTAGCCTTCGCCTCTGTGCTAGTGGGGATGTTCTCTGCTCTGTGTTGCAGGGTTCTGATGACACCCAGCTTGTGATCTAAAGGGTGGTGGGAGTCAAACTCAATACTGATCTGTGTGTGTTGGTTTTTCTGTAAACCCACTCCATTTTACCATTTTCCTTAACTTCTACCAAGCAGTCCAAGAAAGCCAGTTTGGTTGTTTGTAGCCTCTTTCCCTTGTGAATTTAAATGTTTTGGTCTAACCGCATTAATGTGTTCTTGTGAAGCTTGTACTTCCTTCTGGTGGATTTTAACACCCAGGTGTCATCAACATATCTGAACCGATGGCTGGGTGCTATGCCTTTAAACAGTAGTACAATGCTGTTTTAACACCTTACTCTGGGCGTTCCTAGACACCTCTTTAGCCACTACCCAATCACAACCCTTAACACCTGGCTGTGATATGCTAATTGGGATTTTCCAGGGTACAAATTGCCACAGATTCTTGTACCAAGTCATTCTGAATTGAGAAAGCCAGTCGGATGACTAGCGAAACGTCTTCAGAACTACATTTCAAGTCCAGTTTGTCTAATTGAATACAACAGATATACATGACCTGGATGAATTGAGAACCTTCACAAGCATTCTATCTATATAACTTATTATATTACCCCAATAACTATATTATATTCTATATATATTCTATATAACTATATTATATTACCCAATAACTACATTATATTCTATATAACTATATTATATTACCCAATAACTACATTATATTCTATATATATTCTATATAACTATATTACCACAATACAACATAACTATATTATATTCTATATATATTTTTTCTATATAACTATATTATATTACCCAATAACTCCTTATGTCTATATATATTCTATATAACTATATTTATTACCCAACCTATATAAACTATATTATAGTCTATAATATATTCTATATAACTATATTATATTACCCAATAACTATTATATTCTATATATCTCTATATAACTAATTTATATTACCCATACTATATTAACTATATAATTCTATACTATATTTACCTACTATATCTACTATTTATATTCTATATACTAATCCCAATTACATTATATTCTATATATATCATATAACTATATTATATTACCCAATAACTACATTATAGTCTATATTCTTCTATATAACTATATTATATTACCCAATACTACTTATACTATATATATCTTAAACTAAAGATTAACCCATAACTAACCGTATACCGGTATAAACCGAGTTTTTTCAGGCTGAAAAATCAGCCTGAAAACTCGGACTCGGTTATATACTCGAGTCACTCACCTTTGAAGAGATCAGCATCCTCCCATTCCTGGCAGCAGCGTCCGCTCTCCATTCCGCAACCTCGCACATCATCTGTCTGGCGCCCGGCTGATGTCACTAATTGGCGCCGGGCTTGGCGCCAATTAGTGACGTCAGCCGGCGCCCAGTACATGGACTGATCGTGCGGCCCTCTGAATGACAACGCTGCTGCCATGAATGGAGAGACGTGACAAAGAATGGAGAGGAACAGCCCAAGCACCATGCCTAGGAACCCTTATGAGAGAGCCCACACTGGATAGAATAGTACGCTTAATGCTGCCATTACCTGAATTCACTAGTGGACAAATAAAACAACTGCCCACAGCAAAGCTATGCTTGATTGTAGAGTGAGTCCCTCCAACAGCATCTGTGATTAAGTAGGCCCACGTACAAACTTAGACTGGGTTGGGGTTGCTTCAAGATGTTTTGGAACTACAATGGGCCCAGCATGCTTGATATAGCTTGCCTGAGTTGGAGGGAGTTTTCCAAACATCTTGAATGCCAAGTGAGGGTTGGCATTCAAGATGTTTGGAAACTACAACTCCAGCATCGTAAAAACTTTGCATGCTGGGATGTTGTAGTTTCCAACAACATCTTGGGAATGCCACCCTCACGTGTGCATGTCCAAGATGTTTTGGAAACTACAACTCCCAGCATAGGGTGTAATTAGCTGGGAGTTGTAGTTTCCGGAAACAGAATGCCAGTTGATGCCAGGCAGTGTTGGCCTACAACCCGTGTGGGTTATTTACTGAGAGATGAGTGAGTTCAAAACTGAGCGGGTCTTATTAACCCCTTATACTGGTCTTTCATGGGTGATATTTTTAGGGTGAAATTGGTGTACCGTCGGTTATACTCGGGTCGGTTTATACTCGAGTATATACGTGACATCTTATTTTCTAACTCTATATATTACTCCTCGAATTATAGATATCTATATACTATATATTCCCCAATAACTATTACTACTATATATATCATATATATAGAGGTAATAGCATTACATATATATACTATATAATATATTATCCCCATAACTAGTTATATCTACTAGGGTTATTCTATATACACTAATAATATCTTATATTATTCTATTAACTATATTATACTTCTAATAACTATATTATATTCCCATCGACATTATATCTATATATATGTCTTTTGTTATATTACTATTACTCATACTCTAGGATGGGATATCTAATACTATATAGATTACCCATAACTATATTATATTCTATATATATTCTATATACATATATATATTACCAGCAATACTCAATTATACATATATGATTACTCATTATTATACCATATATTATTCTAATTCTAATCGCTATATTTACCCAATAACCTTATTATATTCTATATATATTCTATATAACTATAGTAATATTACACATAACTTCCCAACCCTCCTCCTCCCTCTCTATTCCTCTCTTGGTTCTTCTCTTTTCCCCTCTATTTTTCTTTTCCCACTCTTTCTTTTTCCCTCTCCACGCCCCATCAGCACCACTCAACAACCCATACAATCTGAATCGTTAAACCCCCCCTCCTCACTTAGACTCTCAAACCGATCCTCAAACCTCCCTATACTAAAACCATCTCACCCCTCCCTCCTCAAAAAACAATCCACGAATCTCTACCACAAAAACACCCAACCCCCTAAAACTCTAAGACTCTCACATCCCCTGACCCTGTGTCCTCTCTAGAAGGGTCGCTCTAGATTCTCCACTCCCCTAAGAACTCAACTAACCCACCTACATCTCAAATAGGAGTTAATAAGCCACCTAACTCTTCAGGTAAATCTGACAATTGGGTCGTCTGGTGCGATTGGGCTATTTGTTGCAAAGGCGTGAACGATATTCGATTATCGTGGTCTCTGTCTATCGAGGCCTACTGTGGGGAGTACTTGTGTGTGTTGGTGTACTCAGCGAGAGGTCTTCGGGATGTATGGGTTGGTGAGGACCTAGGGCTGTTGGGGAGGAATATATTAGAATGAGGGGTGTATTAAAATATGAGTGTTGGGTAGCTTACCGTCTGGTTATCTTTTGTTGTAAGTGACTTTTAATGTAAGCTGTTTGTTCTGAGTAGATCTAGGTATAGGGGGGCGATATGAAGAGGAAAGCACGCAGGGTGGTGCGGCTGTTGTGAAAATAAACATCACGAAAAGGAGGGTTGGCGAAGAGAGGCGGGTGATGAGTGGTGGGATGCTAGTGGGGGTTGGGTCTAGGAGACGTCGGGGAGGTATGACCGACTAACAGGGATTGTTAGGGGGGTTGCCGAGAGATGTGTGGGGGGGTTGGGAGGAGTTTCTCGAGCGTGTCTTTCATTTCATGGAGAGGGGGTGGTGACAAGGGCCGCAAGGGGGGGAGGTGACGATGGATTGAAAGGGCTGGCGTAGAAAATATTGCTGGGGGGCGAGGTTAGAACAGGAGAGAAAGATCACTTTACACATGGGGGATACAGGGACGTATGGTGTTGTTATACGAAAGTAGGTGCGTAGAGGATGGGGAGATGGGCGCAATAAGGGCGGGGTGTATCTGGGCTGAGGAGGAAGGAGGGGGGATACCCAAGGGTCAACGGGTCTACAGGATGTCGGGATAGGCGAGAGGTTAGTTGGGTGCTAGAGAACGAGAGAAGAACCGGGGGAATACGGAGAAAGTCGAGGAGGGTTGTGGTGCTAGGGAAACGATGGGAGAGAGGACCGCGGAGGGAGCACAGGGAGCGAGGAGAGCGAGGGAACGATGAGGGAGAGGACACAGGGTGCCTGGCGCGGGGAGGTAGATGGTGTCTTGAGAGTAGGGGCGAGATGAGCTGCGTGTGGGGGGAGGTGTCTTGACGCTGTGGCGCCATAGAACTGTCTGAGGGTTGAGAGAAGGGCACGGCGGAGACCCCAGGCAGGGCTCATGGTGGGCCGTGCCCCATCGCCCACGCAAACACGCGCCCAGGCAAAACCCCACCAATGCCGGCCCCAATCGACCGGGAACCCACCCCACGAGGCCCGCGGCGGGCATTACCCAGCAGGGGGGGCCGGGGCAGGGTGTGGGCTGGGACGCCCGTGAGGTGGTGTCCCTGGGCCTTTCGGGGGGCGGGGTTGTGTGGGGGAGTTGGTGCTGATTTTCATGAGGGTCTTGGGGGGGCCTCACGCACGGGGGGGTTGTCGGACCCAACCCGTGCGATCTGTGAAAGCGAGCTACCGGGGGTTCGACAGCAAAAACCTGACCGCACCCACTTGTGGGAGGGTATTTCTATAACAGAACCTACTAGTAATTAGTCCGACCTGCAACCCCAGTGGAAATTAAACAGACCCACAACCCGACTGCACTCGCTACTGGACCCAAACCCGCCGTTTTATACGTGAACCCAATCTGACCTGCGGGTCCAATCCGGACGAACGAATGATCGGTCACGGCCACCCGTCCCACACCAGATAATATTTTCGGTCAACTGACCAAAAGTGGCGTGAATCGGTCGGTCTGGTGTGTTCCCAGCCTTACAAAATCAGGTAAATCCCCAGACCTCCTGGGACAGGTGGTTATGGTCTCATTCTTTCTGATTTCCAACCTTGGGGGTTACAATTGTTGTGTAACTATTAAACATTTACTATCTGCTGTATCACAGCACCATCTACTGGTTACTGGGGAACATTACATCACTTAGTTTCTGATTCCAGCACATCCAGTATCTAAACTCACACTTGAATCTTCAAATACAATTATGATTAGTTTTTATTGAGAGACATGATGTTGTGCAGATTTCCTATCATGTAATACACAAAACTATGGGCCATGTTATCGCTAATGTACCACCGCGGCCCTAAATGAATGTTTTGCAACTGAACGTTCATTAATTACGATCGCTCGAATATCAGTAATTTACGATCATTATCAAATTGCCGATCACTAAACTGTCATTAAAGGCGCGGTATTCGATCAAAAATTAACAATAGTTAAATCTATCGTTAAAGGCGCAGTATCGCTAAAAAGCAATATTGCGCCTTTATGAATATGGCCCTATAACTCTTATTATGTTGTTAAAAGTGCATGTCCACCCTATAACTTACAACCCCACAACCAGGACCCCATATAAACCCAACTATCTCAGTACTTACCTGGCTCACTGAACTTCCAGCAGACGTCATCTGATCAGGAATGCCGGGGAGCAAGGTAAGTATTGAGAAAGTAGATTTTATATGGTGTTAGAAAGTTTGTTATGGGGTGGACATGCCCTTTAAGTGCTGGTTTGTCCTAACCTTTGTTAAATATTAATGAGGCGACCTCAAGAGATACAATCAAGGATAACCCAGCACATACCAACTACACAATTAAACAGGTACATTACAGGTCCCGAGACATTATGTGGAGTGGGAAATCTGAGCAGTTTAAACTCGGAGGAAGTATCTATTGATCCAAAGAAAGTTGGGGATAGACTGAGCTTCTTCTTAAGTATGGAGGATAAAGGAATTAGGAATAATGGACTTAAATGCAGGGCCGCCATCAGAATTTTCAGGGCCCCATACTAGGTAAATTACTGGGCCCCAGCTGCACCCCCCCCATAGTAATTACCTCCCCACACATAATACCTGCCAGGCCGCAACCCAGGAGATCATTGGAACACCAGTCCCCACAACAAGAGAACCCCCCCCTCCCTTTACAGCCCCTGCCCAAGCAAAGTAGTTGGAACAGCAAAAATCAATTACTTTTATATCTACATACAATGTGGATGCCAGGCAGGGCTGTTTCGTGCATGTTGCGGTCTCACCGGTCTGGTTACGATTTGGGCTGATGGAGCTGTTGTGGTGTCAGTGTGTCTTGTGGAGTCTGTGTCTGGTGTCTCTGGAGTACTGGACTGTGCTGTGCTCATGTGCTGTCACTAATTTGTTGCAGCTCCCAGGGGCCTATCTAGGGTCTATGAAGATCGGGGGCACTTTTGGGCACGTCAATTTTTAGGTCCCACGCCCTTTCTCAGACCCAATTAAGGCCACACACCACTATGTACTTAATAGGATGGCCAAAAAGAACAGACAGACAACCACAAACATAGACACACAGCCCGATAGTGATAAACAGACAGAAAGACAGTGAAATAGACAGAAAGAGATAGAGATCGAGAGTTGTTGGCAGAGACCCACTTAATGACAAACAAGACACAGTAAACTGGCAATTTCATTTATACTGGTAGCAAATTTGGTCATTTTAAACTTACGCCTGTGTTCAGTTGTAGTCAGACGCTTGCCCCACACCTTGGGCCAAGGGAAACCTCTTGTACCTTCTACAGGGACCTCAGCCCCCATCTAATCTGAGATCTCTATCTTGTCCCTCTCTCTCTATCTGTATATTCTACACTATCTACTATATCTGCCTCTTGGTTATCTCTCTGTGTCTCCTATCTATCTATCTATAACTGCTATCTATCTATCTATCTATCTATCTAACTCTGCTACCTATCTATCTATCTAACTCTGCTATCTGCCCAACTCTGCTAGCTATCTAACTAACTCTGCTATCTGCCCAACTCTGCTATCTATCTATCTCTCTATCTATCTCTCTATCTAACTATCTGTCTATCTATCTAACTTGCTATCTATCTATCCTATCTATCTATCTATCTAACTCTGCTATCTATCTATCTAATCTATCTATCTGCACTGAGCCAGCCAGCCAGGAATGATCTCGAGTCCTTCTTCTCTCCTAACTAGTGACTACCATCTCCCCATAGGTCGTCGGAGACTCGAGTGCGCCTAGGCAGCCAGTCCTGTACTTGCGCGGCGCCGTGACGTCACGGTATGCGCCGGGCGGTTGCCGGCGGTCAGGCGGACATTTCAAAGGGACTAAGTTGCGCACCACCCCGGACGAACGATGCTCGCGGAGTCGTCGGCAGCTGCAAAATGTTAACAAAGCGGGCCCGCAGGGCCCCACATGTGGTCTCCCTCTCCGGGCCCCAGAAGCCTCTCGGGCCCGGTACAGAAGTACCACCTGTACCCCCCTGATGGCGGCCCTGCTTAAATGGACCTATTAAAGGATATGATTAATGTATTGTATTAAATAACAATATTGTTTTTTTTTTTAACTATTGTAAATAGTAAGCACCGATATCGAGCAGCATTTTCCTACCGTACGGTGTTGGACATAAAATACTGCGGTATTGGACATATACAGGAGATACGGTGTTGGACTTAGAATACTGCAGTATTGGACATATACAGGAGATACGGTGTTGGACTTAGAATACTGCAGTATTGGACATAGACATGAGATACAGTGTTGGACATAGAATACTGCAGTGTTGGACATAAATATGGCGGTTGCGATAGAATCTGAGGGTTGGACATAGAATAACTGAGGTGTTGACATAGAATACTGGTGTTGGACATAATACTACGGTTTTTGACATAGAATACTGCGGTGTTGGAACAGATATGCGTTGTTTGGACATAGAATACTGCGGTGTTGGACATAGAATACTGCGTGTTGGACATAGAATACTGTGTTTTGGACATAGATACTGCGGTGTTGAACCATAGACTAGATACGGTGTTGGACAGAGAATACTGCGGTGTTGGACGAGAATATGCGGTGTTGGACAGAGAATACTGGTGTGGACAGAGAATACTGCGGTGCTGGACAGAGAATACTGCGGTGTTGGACAGAGAATACTCGGTGTTGAACAGAATACTGCGGTGGCTGCATAGATACTGCGGTATGGACATAGACGAGATACGGGTGTTGGACATAGAATACTGCGGTTTTTGGACATAGAATACTGCAGTATTGGACATAGACAGGAGATACGGTGTTGGACATAGAATACTGCGGTGTTGGACATAGAATACTGCAGTATTGGACATAGACAGGAGATACGGTGTTGGACATAGAATACTGCGGTGTTGGACAGAGAATACTGCGGTGTTGGACAGAGAATACTGCGGTGTTGGACATAGAATACTGCAGTATTGGACATAGACGGAGACGTGTTGGACATAGAATACTGCGTTGTGGACGAGAATACTGCGGTGTTGGACAGAGAATACTGCGGTGTTTGGACAGGAATACTGCGGTGTTGGACAGAGAAATACTGCGGTGTTGGACAGAAATGGTAGAGAATACTGCGGTGCTGGACAGAGAATACTGCGGTGTTGGACAGAGAATACTGCGGTGTTGACAGAGAATACTGCGGTGTTGGACGAGATACGCGTGTGGACGAGAATACTGCGGTTTGGACAGAGAATACTGCGGTGTTGGACAGAGAATACTGCGGTGTGGACAGATAATCTGGCGGTGTTGGACAGAGAATACTGAGGGTTGGACAGAGAATACTGCGGTGCTGGACATAGAATACTGCAGTATTGGCATACAGGAGATACGGTGTTGGACAGAGAATACTGCGGTGTTGGACAGAGAATACTGCGGTGTTGGACAGAGAATACTGCGGTGCTGGACAGAGAATACTGCGGTGTTGGACAGAGAATACTGCGGTGTTAGACAGAGAATACTGCGGTGCTGGACATAGAATACTGCGGTATTGGACATAGACAGGAGATACGGTGTTGGACATAGAATACTGCGGTGTTTGGACACAGAATACTGCGGTGTTGGACATAGAATACTGCGGTGTTGGACATAGACAGGAGATACGGTGTTGGACATAGAATACTGCAGTCCTGGACATAGAATACTGCGGATTTGGACATAGAATACTGAGGTGTTGGACATAGAATACTACAGTTTTGGACATAGAATACTGCGGCGTTGGAAACAGAATACTGCGGTGTTGGACATAGAATACTGCAGTGTTGGACATAGAATACTGCGGTGTTGGACATAGAATACTGTGGTTTTGGACATAGAATACTGCGGTGTTGGACATAGACATGAGATACGGTGTTGGACAGAGGATACTGCGGTGTTGGACAGAGAATACTGCGGTGTTGGACAGAGAATACTGCAGTATTGGACATAGAATACTGCGTATTGGACAAGAACAGGAGATACGGTGTTGGACATAGAATACTGCAGTGTTGGACAGAGAATACTGCAGTGTTGGACAGAGAATACTGCGGTGTTGGACATAGACAGGAGATACGGTGTTTGACATAGAATACTGCGGTGTTGGACATAGAATACTGCAGTATTGAACTAGACAGGAGATACGGTGTTGGACATAGAATACTGCAGTGTTGGACAGAGAATACTGCAGTGTTGGACAGAGAATACTGCGGTGTTGGACATAGACAGGAGATACGGTGTTTGACATAGAATACTGCGGTGTTGGACATAGAATATGCAGTTGAACTAGACGAGATAGGTGTTGGACATAGAATACTGCAGTGTTGAACTAGGAATACTGCGGTGTTGACTAGACCTGCGTGTTGACATAGAATACTGCGGTTTTGGACATAGAATACTGCGGTGTTGTGGAAACAGAATACTGCGGTTGTTGGAAACAGAATACTGCGGTGTTGGACATAGAGAATACTGCGGTGTTGGACATAGAATACTGCGGGTTGGACAATAGAATACTGGTGGTTTGGACATAGAATACTGCAGGTGTTGGACAAGACATGAGATAGCGGTGTTGGACAGAGATTGCGGTTGAGCAAGAATACTGCAGTATTGGACATAGACAGGAGATACGGTGTTGGACATAGAATACTGCGGTGTTGGACAGAGAATACTGCAGTGTTGGACAGAGAATACTGCGGTGTTGGACATAGACAAGAGATGCGGTGTTGGACAGAGAATACTGCGGTGTTGGACATAGACATGAGATTGCGGTGTTGGACATAGAATACTGCGGTGTTGGACATAGACATGAGATACGGTGTTGGACAGAGAATACTGCGGTGTTGGACAGAGAATACTGCGGTGTTGGACAGAGAATACTGCGGTGTTGGACAGAGAATACTGCGGTGTTGGACATAGAATACTGCAGTATTGGACATAGACAGGAGATACGGTGTTGGACATAGAACTGTGGTGTTGGAAGAATACTGCAGTGTTGGACAGAGAATACTGCAGTGTTGGACAGAGAATAATGCGGTGTTGGACATAGACAGGAGATACGGTGTTTGACATAGAATACTGCGGTGTTGGACATAGAATACTGCGGTGTTGGACATAGAATACTGCGGTGTTGGACATAGAATACTGCGGTGTTGGACATAGAATACTGCGGTGTTGGACATAGAATACTGCGGTGTTGGACATAGAATACTGCGGTGTTGGACATAGAATACTGCGGTGTTGGACATAGAATACTGTGGTTTTGGACATAGAATACTGCGGTGTTGGACATAGACATGAGATACGGTGTTGGACAGAGAATACTGCGGTGTTGGACAGAGAATACTGCGGTGTTGGACAGAGAATACTGCGGTGTTGGACAGAGAATACTGCAGTATTGGACATAGAATACTGCAGTATTGGACATAGACAGGAGATACGGTGTTGGACATAGAATACTGTGGTGTTGGACAGAGAATACTGCAGTGTTGGACAGAGATACTGCAGTGTTGGACAGAGAATAATGCGGTGTTGGACATAGACAGGAGATACGGTGTTTGACATAGAATACTGCGGTGTTGGACATAGAATACTGCAGTATTGAACATAGACAGGAGATACGGTGTTGGACATAGAATACTGCAGTGTTTGGACATAGAATACTGCGGTGTTGGACATAGAATACTGCGGTGTTGGACATAGAATACTGCGGTTTTGGACATAGAATACTGCGGTGTTGGAAACAGAATACTGCGGTGTTGGACATAGAATACTGCGGTGTTGGACATAGAATACTGCGGTGTTGGACATAGAATACTGTGGTTTTGGACATAGAATACTGCAGTGTTGGACATAGACATGAGATACGGTGTTGGACAGAGATACTGCGGTGTTGGACAGAGAATACTGCGGTGTTGGACAGAGAATACTGCAGTATTGGACATAGACAGGAGATTGCGGTGTTGGACATAGAATATATGCGGTGTTGGACATAGAATACTGCGGTGTTGGACAGAGAATACTGCAGTGTTGGACAGAGAATACTGCAGTGTTGGACAGAGAATACTGCAGTGTTGGACATAGACATGAGATGCGGTGTTGGACAGAGAATACTGGCGGTGTTGGACATAGACATGAGATTGCGGTGTTGGACATAGAGCGGTATTGGACAGAGAATACTGCGGTGTTGGACAGAGAATACTGCGGTGTTGGTCAGAGAATACTGCGGTGTTGGACATAGAATACTGGCGGTGTTGGACAGAGAATACTGCGGTGTTACATAGACATGAGATTGCGGTGTGGACAGAGAATACTGGCGGTGTTGGACAGAGAATACTGCGGTGTTGGACAGAGATACTGCGGTGTTGGACAGAGAATACTGCGGTGTTGGACAGAGAATACTGCGGTGTTGGACAGAAATACTGCGGTGTTGGACATAGACATGAGATTGCGGTGTTGGACAGAGAATACTGCGGTGTTGGACAGAGAATACTGCGGTGTTGACAGAGAATACTGCGGTGTTGGACATAGAATACTGCGGTGTTGGACAGAGAAACTGCGGTGTTGGACAGAGAATACTGCAGTATTGGACATAGACATGAGATACAGTTGGACAGAGAATACTGCGGTGTTGGACAGGGTGTGATGACGTGCCATAAAGTACCTCGTCGACGTTACTTTAGGGCCAGTCATCATTGTTCATTATAAATATGGTTATGTAACTTTCGATACCGCAGGTTTATAATTATGCCCTATATGTATATACTTAATTTTGTGCTTTTCCCAATCTACCACCAGAAGTCACTGCCAACAATACCCATGTAACACAATACACGTCCTCTGTACCATCTACGGTTAAATACCATCCAACTTGTCCAGGGTAACAAAATGGCACAGGGCGGAGTATAACGATGATGCAAATAGTTCCGCCCAAGCCCCTCCCATCGCAGGACTTTGAGTATTTTGTTGATTGATATATATTCAATCTATAAAATATTTATATACAGAGACATTTACAATATCCCATGACTTCTGATAATAACCATGGGACACCTCATATTCGCATTCATAAGGCAACCAACACGTGTAACTAGAAAACCTTACCAGTGCTTTGGGGAATAATAATAAGTCTCCCTTTAATCTATACCCCATGTATAGCTCTCTATAGGGCCCTATTTAAAATCCTGCGGTATCCAGTGGCGTGGCTATGTTAAAACATTCGGGGCACATGCCCCAGATCTTCAGCATAGTGTCCCGAATGTTTTAACACAACCGAACTATTCAAAATGCCCAAGTGTGTTTCCCAGTAGAACCCCACGCTCGCGATGATTCATGACACAGCCATATGACTATCTATTATCTATCTATCTATTATTCTATCTATCTATTATCTATCTATCATCATCTATCTTTCTATCATCTATCTATTATCTATCTATCTATTATCTATCTGTCTGTCTGTCTCTCTGTCTGTCCATTCTATCTATCTATCATCTATCTATCTATCTATCTATCTATTATATATATATATATATATATATATATATATATATATATATCATCTATTTATCTATCTGACTGTCTGTCTATCTTTCTATCCATTCTATCTATCTATCTATCTATCTGATTTGGTCTGTTGTCTGTCTATCTTTCTATCCATTCTATCTGTCTGTCTATCTATCATCTATCTATCTATCTATCTATCATCTATCTATATATCTGACTTTCTGTCTATCTATCATCTATCTATCTGACTAGATGTCTATCTTTCTATCCATTCTATCTATCTATCATCTATCTATCTATCTGACTAGCTGTCTATCCATTCTATCAGCTATCTATCTATCTAGCTATCTATCTATCTGACTCTGTCTGTCTTTAAATCCAATGAGGTACAATTCCAGAGCACTCACAGGACTTATATAAGCAAAACTTTTATTTCAGGTGCAGACAAAAACAAATTGCGATGTTTCGGTCGTCTTCTTAGACCTTTCTCAAGCCATAACTGTCATAGGAATGAATGGTTCTGTGATGGGTAGGTCAGTTGGTGTGTGTACTTGTGTCAGGTTGGGGGATAAAAGATTAACTTTTTTGATGATTGGTCAAAATGTGTTTTTACCCTTTAAATATGGTTGTCACATGAATGAATGGGTAGCTCATTTGGTTTTTGTACCTGTGTCAGGTTGGAAGTTATAAAAACAAACTTTTTTGATTATTGATCAAAATTTGTTTTTTGACTTTAGTTACCCATTAAATATGGCTGCATTGGTAATGGGAGGGGTAGGTCAGTAGGTATGTGTACCAGTGACAGGTTGAGGTTGTAAGTATAGCCAGGCAAACCAGTCTTGATATTAACAGTTTAATGTGATGTTTCGGAACCCAACTGGTTCCTTCCTCAGACAAACAGTTAAAACAGCATAGTAGTCGTTGCTACTACAGTTGAGGTGTGCAGGATCCTACCCCATTTCTTGGATATTGTGGGTTAAAAAACAAACCTTTTTGATTATTGATGTATGTATGTATATGTTTAGGGGACGCAGTGCTGTACAATCTAGAATACAAAAAGTTGTGCAGGGGGGACAGTAAATAAATACATAAATAAGTAAGAGCATCATGAGGCGAGAGGATGCAGTGTGAGTGGGGGTCTGTATAAGAGATAGTTCTGTGATGAGTGGAGGGTACGGGCAGGGACATATAGGGACACAAGAGAAGAAAAATAGGAAGGAGCAGCAGAGCGAAGGGATTTAAATGTTAAGAGAAGGATTTTGTAGATGATGCACTGTTTAATGGGGAGCCAGGTAGATGTACGGCACAGAGAGATTTAATTTCCCGAGACAATGCGTGTGGCAGAGTTAAGTATGGACTGAAGCGGAGAAAGATGGGAAGCAGGAAGACCAGAAAGCAGAAGGTTACAAAAGTCTAGGTGTGATAGGATGAGAGCATGGATAAGCATAGCAGTAGTCGGAAAAGAAGGAAATCTACGGATTTTCGCAATGTTACGAAGAAAAAAGCGACAGGTTTTAGCAACATAGTTAATATGATTGGAAAAGGAGAGAGAGGAGTCAATAATTACACCTAAGCAACATGCCAACTGAATAGGGTACATGGGGGTGTTGTCCACAGAAATGGGAAAAGTTGGGATAGGACCAGGTTTAGGTAGGGAAATGATTAGTTCGGTTTTAATCAGGTTTAGTTTGAGGCATCGGTGCGCCATCCATGAGGAGACAGCATGGAGACTGTCGGAGATGCATGATTAGGTGTCAGGACAAAGCGAGGAAGTGGGGAAAAAAATATTTGCGTATCATCGGCGTACGGATGGGTACAGATTCCTGCGGAACCCCAACCGAAGAGGATGTTTTATTATCATAGGACACAGAGTAGGTTCTGTTCGAGAGGTAGGATCGTAGACAGGATGCCACTTCATTCCGGCTGCCCAAGGAGTGAAGAATTTGAATTAGGAGGGAATGATCTATTGTCTGGAAAGCAGAGGAGAGGTTGAGAAAGATGCTTTGGCAGCCTGAAGGTCATTCACAACTTTGCACAGGGCTGTCTCTGTGGAGTGCCCAGGACGAAACCCTGATTGCAATTAGATAATTAGTGATATGGGAGAAGACGAGATGTTCCAGTGGCTTAGAGGCTATTGGTAGAAGAGAGACCGGGCGGTAGTTAGCAAGACAATAGGGGTCAAGGGAGGCTTTTTTGATTATGGGTTTCACGTGGGCATGTTTAAAGGAGGAAGGGAAAATGACAGATGACAAGGAGGCGATGAATATTTGGGTAAGTATAGGGGTGACTGCCTGATCACAATTGTAACCCTCTGATTTCACTGTGTTGTGGATAACCTGAGGGGTGGCGCTACCTGTCTCTACAGGGTCCTGAGCCTCCGCTTAATGGGAGAGCGGGGGTTCCATCTAATTTGGCGTGCCTTCACCCACCCTTGGGAATATAATAACCTCCCCTGGTGGGACCATTAAATAACTTTAGAATAAACACAAAAACAACAGATAATATAACACAGTAAGGACGTTTAGTATAACGTAGGCAAAAGATAATACAAAGCTGAATATATATATAGTGAAATACTGTGAAGTACAATACAATCTTAACGCATATAACCATATAGCATTACAGTCTCCAGTGTCCAAGTGTCCCTGGGTAGCGCTACCCACACCAGTTGCAGGCCTGTGGGTTATATATTGTAAGGTACCTGTTACTTAATGGTGCACAGACAGGGAAGTGGATGGCAATTCCTTATTCATTTGGACACAGATGATCCTTGGGATGGCGGATGCTGGAACAATCCCTCTAGAAAGACAGAGCCCCTTTTGCAGAAAGTCAGTAATCCAGCCAGGTCAACATGCAGGGACAGTGTCTCCCTTATTTACACAAATGCAGGCAGAACAACAGGCTCTCAGGTCTGTGTACCCCTTCAGAAATACAGCACAGCTCTCCCACCTTGTTACTGGAAGGTCCCAAGAGAGGGAGACTCCCCTTTTCTCTAGCTTTTATAGTCTTAGAAACATATCCCATCATTCCCTCCAATGTCTCATATTGATGACCTGGACACAGTGAAGCCACAGCCTCATTCTGATACACAGATAGACCCACAGATATTTTTGCCCACACAGCAGGTATATTTCAAGTCAATCCCTACACAATGCTTCAGTAGGAAAGAGGGCATGGGATCGAGGGGACATGTAGTGAGCGGACAGGACCAAAGCAGGTGAGAGACCTCTGACTGGGTCACGGGACTAAAAGATTCAAGAGTAGTAGAAGGCGATGTGGGTAGAAGAATCTTTAAGAATGGCTGCCACAGGAATGGAAGGGTAGGTCAGTACTCAGTAGGTGTGTGTACCTGTGTGGGGGTATGTGCTTTTGCATGTATGACCATATGTCACGAACGCCAGTTCGCTGGGCATGTGATCTGACCAATCA